>JAWWLV010000179.1:57447823-57464553 GCA_035041135.1 Platyrinchus mystaceus
GGTGAGCAGCAGCTGAGCATGTGCCTTGTTGCTGCACAGCTCAGCCCTTGAGATAGTTGGGTAGGGAAGCTCTTGAGACCCAACACCAGAGGAGCAGGTGGAGAGGGCATCATGTACCTGCAGGGTGCCACTGAACTGCACCTTCTTCTTGTCCAGCAGGGCCTGGGTTTTCCCCCAACTCTGCTGCAACTGGCTGAGCTCCTCCTGGAGAGCAGCGCTGCTCTCGGGATTGGAGACAGCGCGCAACTTCTCCCCGACGTCGATGACTAAGGTGTACATGGGCTGCCACCTCTGAAGAATCACTGTCTTACTCTTTAAAAGAAAAAAAGAGAATTAGTTTCTAAGCTGTTCTTCAGAAGTTACAGAAGTGTGTTCCTGATATTTCACTCGGGAAGATGCCTCACACAAAAGGAGTTTCAAAGTACTACTTCGTTCATATTCATGACAGAGTAGTGAATAGATCTTCTATCTGCTTTAATTTCAGAAAATTCATACTCTCTCTGATATTTTCATTTATAAAACTCTACAATAGCTTTTCACAGACTGAATCTACAGGGTAAAAGTACAGCAGTTACAAAAAGATGGAAATTCAGTTGTATGAGTTACTCAGAACAAAAAGCCAGTGTAAGTTCCGTTAGCACCTCTACCATCAACAACTTAGACAAATTTTTTCAGAGATAACAGCTCTGTTAATCATGACATATCCAAGTGAAGTAAGCCAGCAATAATAATAATTTGCCTATAACAAATTTGCCTATAAATAACTGGTAACACAGGGAGGTATGATCATTGTTTATTTCTGTAGAACAGCAGCAGGAGGGAAAGGGCAATTTGAAGTAGGAGGGAGAAGACTTTCTGGCTTTTCTCACTAAGGAAAAGCATGAGCATTAACTTCTAAAATCTACTGGAAATCATCTGTACACAGCAGGTAAAAATAAAGATGAAATAAACAAGGCAAGCACCAAATGGAATACTGGTAATGTGTTAATCCATCAACATTAGGTGTGTGGGTACACAATATAAATCTTGGACTGTGCAAATGGCATTCAGTAATATGTTTTTGAAAGGTTTTGGATTCCCTTGAGCAACCGCTGCTTGTTTTTACTTTCCCGTAAAGCAAAGAGGTGCACAGTTAAACGGAAAATCAAAGTACCCAAAATTAACAAAGGAAAGTATTTTTTTCCACTGCATGTGAAATGCAGAACTCACCACCCTGAAGGACTGCTGCCCAGGTCTGTGCATCCTGGACTGTTGGTTCCAAGGACAGACCCCCTTGCAAGTGCTTTACCCTCTCCTCCTGGCATCTCCTGCCCATCCCTACACACACAGGACCTACAGGGCCTGTCCTGCCATATATGTGCCTTCTTCCTTCAGGCAAACTAAAGGGCCTGAATTCAGCAGTCATGTCAATAAGAGACATACAGATCTAGAGGTTACCCACTGACCAGGGTTTGTCTAATCTTCTGGCATCCTGCATTTCCCTTTTCATATCAGTAAGATTTTTAGCATACAAGGCTACTAAATGTCAATGTTGACCAAGAAGTAGTCCTAGTATAATGAGCCTTTCACAATGTCAGTATTTTCTCAACTGTGCTCAGCTTTGAGAAAAAGTGTCAACAACCATTTTGCCTCAAAAAAGGCATGTGATTTTAAAGCTTTTTACATTACTGGGCAGAAGTTGTTTCAGGCTGAGGAAAAAACCCATGTATTTTAAATTCATGAGAAATAAATACAGTACCTTGAAATCATGAATTACATTTCTAAGCTGGTAAAGGCTGTAACAGTCCTGGCTCTTCACAGCTGTGAGGAAGATGTTGGTATCATCAAGGAATCTGTTGAGACTCTGAAGGGAACTCCTGAAGAGCTGCCACTGGCTCACGAGTCCATCGATATCTTTCTTCCTCTGCTGAATCATCCGGATAACATTCTGCCACTGCTCTTTCAGCAAGGTCAGCTTGGAAATAAACTCTGTCCTGAAAATTACAAGTGTTGAGGGTTAATTTATGTTGATCTCAAGGCTGGACATTACAATAATTGTGATGGATTTCCATTTGCAAAATTGTTTTCAAATTATAATACCCAACAATGCAAAAACCTCTGTGCAGTCCTAAGCTCAGCCCTGCTCTTTGTATTTCATCTTTTAAGCAATCAAAAAAACCCCCCTTTTACATGATACAAGAATGGACATAAGGCAAGTCAATCTTGCAATTGTGGTATAGCAACATACACAGTAGAGCAATCAGACACAATGTGCACTAAACACTTCTCTGAAGAACAAGAAGGTCAATGCAAGTGAGACAAGGTTGCTGATTATGCCGCAAAATTGATCTGCACAATTGCAAATTGTGGTGTTATGAAACCCATTTAAACAGTTTTTTGATCCCCTTATTCAACGTGGCTAAATGATCCAGCAGATCTAGCTGGTTGATTGAGACAACCCCACCTATCAATTCTGCTCCTCTGCAGGAGGCCATGGCCCCTGACTGCCTCTTATACAAACCCCAGTGTTTGTCGGGATAGCTCCAACACAAAAATCCAGCAGCTTGGCTGAGCTGAGCCCTACCTTCCCTGGCAGCTTTAAGCCAAGCTATGGACTTCACAGGTGGCTGAGGGGAGCACACACCCTGTCCTGCCAACTCTCTGGGAGCAGCAAGCTCTGGCCGAGAGGGGAATGTGTTCACAGCAAACGTCCAAGGCAGCTGAACCTCTGCTCACAAGTATTACTTGCTGTTTCTCACGCCACATTGATTAAGAGGAAAGTGTAAGATCAAATTGATAAAAAACAGGTTTAGCTACCATATGTTTTGGGTTTCATGGCCAATGACTCATCATGTGTGCCAGGGGCAGAGTGGATAGTCCACACCTCTGCACTTTGAAAAGTACAGAGGTCTAGGAAGAGGGAAAGGATCCTTCATATGCAGCACCCTCATTACCTTCTGTAAGAAGGCAGCTTCTCAACCACAATTACACAACAAAAGCCTCCTGTTCAGGAGCAATTATGTTTGTTAGGCAGAACAGCCAGTTAGTATCCCAAATCCCAGTCTGGCCAGGGCACTTGTGTTTCCTTCTTATTGCACCTCCTCACACTTTGGCAAAATATGTCAGGAGGTTATTTAAAGAGTAAACCCAGCCAAGAATTTGGGTTTATGTCCTCACAAGAGCAAAGATTCAATACCAGCTTCAAGGAAGACAGCATATTCACTGAATTACCAAGATCTTAGGGAGCAAAACAAATGGATTACCTTTTCTCTGCTTCTCCGGACTCCAAGGAGAGTAGAACTTTTTCTATGATGGAATTAAATGTCTGCTGATTTATGGAAATCTCAGTTTGCAGCATCTGAAAATACCATGAGAACAGCAGTTTTAACTATTCACTTAACAACCTTTGCTATGAAAGCTGCTTCTGGCTCCTCTAGAGTGACGGGATTTATTTCATTGCAAATGCTGAAAACTGTTATTTTCAAGTGCTGGTGTCAAATGCACCCTAAAAGATTTCACACTCTTTGGATACCAGGAGTAATTTGCATATATGTGACAGCAGAACTCACTATAATCTGTATGATACAGATAAACTGAAACCTGAAGTTTGTTGGACTCATTAATGAGAAATGCAATCTAGACAGAAGTCCATAAAAAGGTATAAAAAGGCTACACCTAAGGGTGAATTTACTCTTTATCACAATGAGCAAAAGTTTGTTCTATAAATTATTTCATTGAAATGAATGAATTGGTTTGGAGAGGTCTAAGTAAAAGAGAAAATAACTTTCCATGGACCCCAATGAACATGCAGAGACTAAACACCCTGTGGAAATAGCCCCAGCACTGAGGGTAGTATGAGGCTGTGGCCCACTGTGGCAGAACAAGCCTCACCCTAATGGCTCATGATGTTTAGCATTTACCAAATCATTTTCTTTTCTCTATTTTGGTTATTTTTCCATTGCTAGCATCATGCAATGTGCCTCCTCCTCTGAACAGATACTGTCATACACATGTGAAGCATTCTCCCTTTGTAACAAATAGCAAGTGTTTGGGAAAATGCCAGTGAAACAGATTTCCACCAAAACCTAACAACTGGTCAAAATGGAAATATGCTGTGAAAACATTTTGTTTAAAATGCAGCTCTTTCAGAAACTGGTAAGACTCCTGCCAGATCTCCAGCATATTGCCTAGTTAGTTGCCACAGGCTTCAGTGCTCTGGACAGCTCAGACAGACAATTACACCTCAGGGCTGGAGAAATCTAGGACTTCCACGATGCAGCACTTGATGATGCACTCCTAAAAGTCTGATCTCTGCAAAAAGGGATCCATCCATTTTGGAAAAGGATTTTCACATCTCAGAGGTTTCTTCTGAATAAGCATTTCAAGAGTGAAATGCTCTGTAAAACTCTGCCCAGATATAATTTCAAAAGGCATAGCGTTTTCTAGTGATTTCCCCCTGTCTTCACCACTCAAGATGCTGCTTCCATTTTTAAAGTTAGCTTTACCTCATATACTCTCTGTTGCTCTTGCAGTTCTTCAAACCGTCCTGGAATATCTGTTTTTAAGGCCTCTTTCATTTTTTCCAGGAATTTCATCCATTTTTCACATTTCTGAAAGAATTTCCTTTCATCATTTTGGGTTCCCTCAAGCATACTGTAAAAGAAAATGAATAATCAGAAACTGTTGTGTTGGTGGATGTTTTTCTGGATATGTTGGTCTAATGTAGTGGCTAATAATACTAAAATAGTGGGGGGTTCACTTGGCACTTTGCTACCTTCTTTCTCTATGATCATTCAGATTTTTGCTTGAAGTGACTTGGAATACAAAACAAATAGGCACTGAATAATTGAATATATTGCAAGTGCAGAATTCAACTTGGAAAGCCCCAGAGAAAGCTGAGAACAGATTTCCCATGCTCTAACTCAGTTTTGATTTTCCTCACAGAAAAGGAAATTGTTAGTAGTGATTTTTTGTTTGCATTTCAGACCTGCAACATTCCAGAGCAGCTGCTGTTTTCTGACTCCACAGCCGAGTCAGGCCTTGCATTTTCTTCAGGGTGAAGTCACTGAGTGGCAGCTTAATGCTTGCTTCATTCAAACTCTCTATGCTTGGAGAAAGTGCAGCAAGCTCCAGTGTGTGATTCTGGAAGGAAAAAAATTAATTAATTGCAAAAAGATACTGCCTTTCTTTCATTTCAAAGAATATAGAAGCCTAACCTCTTCTGTAGGAAAGATCTGAGTGTTATACATCCAAAACACTAACCCAAAAAAACGCCAGAATTTCTGTGTCAACTTCAAAGAATATAGCACACAAAAAAAGACATAACTCTTTTACACAGGGCTCGCTTTTCCAATGGCACTGAACAGATACTCAAGATCAGGTGCTTGAAGATTTACTTTGTATTCTACATCAAGGGGAACAGGACAGGTCCAGAAAAAAGCTGGGGGAAAAGATCTTCTTCCATCCCAAATCTATGATTGTCCTCCCTTCCACGCAGGCATTGAGCCTGCACTACACTTGAGTTTTTAAACTTAAATCATTGCTTTTTGTGTTTTGGATAAATTACAGTTACCCTGATGGAAGTGCTGTACCTGTGATACTCAGGTCACAGAGAGCATCTTGATGGAGGCAAGAGCTGAGTAATATCTTTTTGTATTTGGGAATGCAACATACCATGAGCAATTCTGAGTTGTCTGTTCCTTCCTCTAGACAGAGGCTATCAAAGGCATCTGTGCAATTCTTGACACGACCCTCCAGTGTGTCAAGGCAGTTGTTGAAATCCTCCAGTTGTAAAAGATTGAACTAGGGTGAACATTGCAAATTTACGTTAATTACTATTTAATACACTTATTCAGAATACAAAAAGGAGCAATAAGCAGTATTATCAGGAAAACAAAGAGATGTTAAATTCAAATTCTAATATATTTATAACTCTCTTATTGAATTTTATTCAATTTTTTCCACTGGATAAATGGAAAATGTAAGCCAAAGCAGAGAACGAGAAACTGAATCTCAATCCTGAGAGATTCATAACTATCTGGAAGGAACAGGGCTTCTGTAATATCTTTTGTAGCTTTGGGCTGTTTGATTTATTGGGAAATTGGAAAGTAAAAACTCAGCTTATCAAAGGGGAGAAACTTGTAAAAGTGAGCCACACACAGGGCCTGCTCCCACGTGCCTGCAGCCAAGACTGTGCAGCTGCCATGAGCTCTGTGGTGAAACTAGGGCTGAAATTCAATTTTATTCTCTAGTTTGGTTTCTATGCATGAGAGAGAAGACCACTGGTAAAATTTTCTCTTTCTTGCAAGAATTAAACTTCACATCTCTGAGAACACTTAGGCAGCAACACTTTTATAAGGAATGAATGGCAAAAATCGGTGCAGGGAGAGATTTCTGTGGTAATACTACAGGGTTACATCAAAGAAAATGACTACCCAGCAATGAGATTTTCTATGCAGTGAGAAGTTCACAGGGAATATGAGAAAGCTGTTATCTTCACAAAGATATCTGGCTTCCAGCCATTGAACTGTGCTGGTAGATGGAGTCATAAATAGAGTGGCTTAAAATTTCTTGATGAATTTGGGTTTACTTTAGAACTGAACAATTATTGAAATCAGACTTTTTCACAGGAACAGAGTAGTTTTACAGCAGCAAATGTCCAGCAGTACATTTGCTTGGAAGTTTTCTCAAGAATACCTGCACAGAGGAGAAGTCAGTCCTGCACTTCCGAGAACAGACATCATATGGGGAAACCTGGATTCAGGTCCCTCCCCACTCTTCCTGGATGTGAATCTGGTCTTCCAAATTACATCAAATGGCCCCAGTTTTCTGTTTGGTTTTAGATTCATTACATGCATGGTTATCAAAGCAAACTGAAGCCCTTAGTTTTTTCCAAGGCAGAGCTGAGGAAGTTCACAACTGACTCCAGTGTTCATAGAATAAAAATTTCCTAATTAATCATCTGAGGGTCCTGCACTGCTTGGGGGTCACAGGCCTGCTTACAAAGGCTTGTTAGAGCAACACAAGCAGGCAAGGGTGAAATCCTTCTTTCACCTGTCCCTCTGGCTTCATGTATTACTTCTTAACATAGTTGGTCATGCTGTCAAATTTTTTTTATTTTACTGAAATTTCAATTCAAGAACTACAGGGCTCTAATGAAGAATGTAGCTCACACAGGGCTCTAGGTAAGAAGTTACCCCACACTGACAGCTAATTTAATATTGAAAACAAAACACCTGAAGTTCATCCAACTTCCTCTGCAGCATCTTTTCCAAATAGGTGGCTCTCTGGAAGGGCTGCAGCTTCTCCATCAGAATGTCTTCAGCAGCTGTCCCAGCCTGCTGTTTTATCCTGTCAGCCTGCAAATAAATCTGGGTACGGCATCCTGCTATGTTTTGAAGGCCATGCTGTAAATTCTGATGAGAGAAGGGGAAAGAAAAAGAAGTCAGTAAATTAATCCGATCATCATTCACGTGCCACTTCCATTTAGTATCTTTTGTTGCTGTAACTAAACTCTTTTTGTGGGACTCATCTGGGAGCCAAATTCAGCTATGGTGAAAGCCTCAGTCTTTTACCCGGAGGATAATGGGAATTGCATCCTTTGAGTCTAGGGCTGGGAAAGGCACAGTTCAAAGTTCAGTGGAACACCAGTGACTTTAGGCAGCGGGGTACTACTGTTTTCCAAAGGAAATTAGGAAGGGAAATCAGAATATCCCTCTCTCCAAAATGGATGTACACTAGCAGATGCAAGAACAGGCCCCTGCTGCAGATGAGAAATGCTATTTAGTTACAACATACCAGTATTTTGGATCCCTTAGGGACTGAGGACTATGGATTTGGTTTTAATTGTTTCCCTTTACTACAGAAACGATCCTATAAAATTAAACTCTAAAGGCAATACAAGAACAAAGGGTGTAATTTTAGACTCATTCAATGCACTTGATTTTTTTTTGACCAAGACAACTGAAATTTACTTTTTATCGTGAAACCCCTTGAAATTTGCCCCTGTCTTTTTAGTGTCTTTTCTGAGAGTAACGAACAAAGACTTCTGATTGATAGCAAAAAGCAGACACATTTCCCTAAAAAGCAAAATGGTTCCTGCTTCCTGACCCCTATGTTTGGAAAGGATCATATTGTAAAGTACCACTTCAGCCACTGAATAAATAACCCATTTTGATTTCTTACTCTTTATACAGGACTGTATTGTGGTGACAAAATTCCAGAGAACAGTAATCTTTCCTAGTATACTTTAGAGGAAAATATTAGAGGGATTAAAATACAACTTTTTAATGCACATGTATTTTCAAATACATGTAACTTGTAGGCCATATCACTGATCCCCACTCTTCTAACTCACCACTTCCAAAAAAACACGATAAATTCCATGTGTTCTACCCACACACACCAGTGCAAATGGCATTCAGGTGGTCATGCCTTGCTTAGTAGGTGCAACACTCTTCCCAAAAATTTTCAGAAAACACAATGCTTTTTTGCCGACATATTGATGAATTTATGTCACAGCCATTAATAGATCAGAAGAAAGCGAAAATGTTTTGGTCTAAGCTTTGCTGCTGTCAGTTGTTTATGACACAGAAATAAATACATGAGTTCTCTTTCCTATAATGTATAGTCTCTTATTTGACCATATGCAAAATGGAGTACTCTGGACTTCTTCCAGTATATGGCTAGAGATTCATAAAGCATGATGAATCATTGCTCTGTCCTGAAATGAGGATTATTACATTTCTTTATTGCAGTCTGAAGAAACCAAAAATGTCAGAACCTAATGACAGCTTTGCTGTCTGAGAGAGTCCAATGTACTTTGTGGTCTCAGCATGAGATCTCATTTACCTGAAGTCAAAAGCATTTAGAATAATCTAATGAGCTCAGAAATCTGTGAACTCATGAGACCAGGCCAAAACACAATATCAAATACAATTAAAACCAATCTGAAGACTGTAGAAAACCCAAGGATGGTCCTGTGCTCTGAAAAACTTTTTTCCCTAGCTAGTGTTCTAGTTGCTATTATCTCTTCTCCCAAGCAATGCCCCATAAAGTAAATTATTTTTCTTTTAATGATTCCTTCCAACACAAGCCTGATTCTTTGTGTAGAGCAGAAATGGGCAGAGCTGAAATATGATTACTCCCTTCTGCTCTCTTCTCATCATATGCTAACTGTGGTTTGGTCCAAGGATTTGGGCAAAGTGTTTGAAAGAAACACAAGGTGCCTGTTAATGCACAAAACCCAGAGATTTTATCTTTTCCACTACTGAACTGGTGGTGTTCTTTTGATCTGTTTCTCAAGAATAAATCTGGGTTTGTGCCAGGCAGCAGAAATGCATTAATGTACCTTCATATCCTGTATCCTCTGCTCCAGGGTTTCTATCATGTTCTCCTCAGGCACATGGGCATCCAAGAGCTGAGTGCACTGCTCGTTGTACTGCTGTAACTTGGCTGCTGTCTCAGTGCATAAAGCATCGAAGGGCTCCCACAGCTGCAGGGTCGCCTGCGCTGCCCGCAGTTGATCTGTGATGTCTTCGTTTACTGAATTCCACCTGCCAACACATCCAAGGACAAGAGCATTTTCCCAGCAGGTTTTCCTGCAGAATACGATTTGGCATAGAACTCCCGTGGCAGTTTCTTTGCATTCACACCCATGTTACTGGAAGCCTGCTGATACAGCTTAGTTTGTGCTACGGGACCCCATCAAGAAAATGGTATCTGGTTAAAAGGTATCAGCTCCCCATCCTTGGAGGTGTTCAAGGCCAGCCTGGATGGGGCTCTGTGCAACCTGGACTAGTGGAAGGTGTCCTTGGCCACGGAAGGTGGGTTGGAATGGGATGATCTTTAAGGTCCCTTCCAACCCAAACCATTCTGTGATTCTGTTCCTTACACAGGTACCCTTAGACAGGTGAGTTGCATCAATATAGATTTAAAAATCTGACAGACCTTCAAGTCCTGCCTCAGCAGCTTTTCTTTTTTTTTTTTAAATACTAATAACTGGGGTCTTATTTTGCAGGCTTACCTAGTGTGTGCCTCTGTGCACTTCTGGTCAATAATCTCTGCAAAGGATGGGGAGCAGCTCTTCTTCAAGTTACTGGCAGCAACCTGGAGCTTGGCCCAACTTTCTTCACCGTTCTCTGATTCATCTTGAAGAGACTGCAGAATGGATTATTGCAATTAATTGTGGAGATAAACAACCTAAGTATAACTTCCCCTATAGATTGGTAGGGACAGGGGAGCAATAATACCACGCTTTTGCAACACAGATTAAAATGTTTGCAAAAAATTTAACACCTCTCTCTAATAATTAGGAAGCTAAGAGAGTAAAATTGTCCAAGCTAAAAAAAAAGTCATTCAGGAGACCTTGGGTTCCCTTTGTTTCTGCATCAAGTCCCAGCATCAATGCCCAGGCACCTCCTTCCAGGTTATGCTTCAGCCTTATGGCAGAGCATTTCCCTGGGAGGCACAAGTGAAGGGACAAATTTGCTTTCAACGAATGAACCGAGAACCAACACCTTTTACAGGAAAGGTGAATAACATTTATGCAAACATATACAGCAATGTCCAAGGTTTTCCTTTGCCAGCTGTATTTTCGGCCAGACTTCCTGCTGTCTGTGTGAATTAGATTTGGACTGAGTAGACATTAGCATGAGGGATGGTGCTGGAGAGCACAGGTCCATCTGGACTCTATGGTGTAAGGGAGTATGAGGACCTGGTGCTTCCTACAGGGATGCCTTCCAGTACATGCAGGAGACTAAACAAGGAATCTTTGCAACCCAAAATGGAGGCAGTGCCAGCCCACAATAAAGCAGACTGACTTGTACTTCTTTCTTGAACCTTGGTACCCAAATTGCACCAAAGTTGAACTTACGCACTAAATAAAGTAAGAAGTCAAAAAATAGTCCTCAGTGCCTCTGGAGGTAAAAAAACCCCATAATAATATTCTAGTGACTTGAATGTCATTATAATAAAGTTGCTCAGATAAATTTTTCTGTCTTGTTTTTCAGTGTTTGTTTGTTTGCCTAAAGGCATAGAAGGAAGTACAGAAATAAGACAACTTCAATAGATTTACCTGGAGAGTTTTGACCTGTTTTTTCAAAGCTTCCAATGAAGCTTCTTCCCCAGAAGGTTTGCACTGGTCTATGCAGTACAAAAATCTTGTTGTCATCAGGCTGACTTCTGCATAAATTTCATCATATGCTCTCCACTGCTCCAGTATTGACTGCATTGAGGCCTTTAACTGTGCAACCTGCAAATGAAACACTTTTGTTACAACTTCTTGGGATCTTGACAATAAATCACTTTTAAATTTACTTACAAATCTAAACTTACTGCTCACAAGAATTTCACTAGTTAGAGTATTTTCTTACTTGACAAGGAATTGTGTAGGCCTCAAACAAAGCATTAAACTGTATTTAGAGTGAAGTATAAGAATTTGCTGGCAATTAAAATTTAACTGGAGTTCAAGGTAGCCCTATTCTTTCAGCCACAACTTCAGAACAAGCCGAAAAGTAACAAGTACAGAAATAATGAACTGCTTATTCCTTTCTGCCAAAATCAACCTGAAGTGGGAGGAAGCTGAGAGCCTTAATCTTCTTAGGAAGCAAATAGTTTGATCCAGAGATCAAGTTTCCTTTCAAAGACAATTTGAACAGAAATTGGTTTGTATGGAAGAAGACGCTACTACAATACTCTGGAGAGCTGCCATCCCTCTTATGCCATTGTGGTCTAATAATGCAGGCCCACCTGAATCCCAGTCTAGTAACTTCAGGGTTCTCATATACAATTAAATGATGGATATCCTCTGTTTTCTATGTCACTTTTACTATTACAGTTACAAATCCATATGGGGCAAGCACAGCTTCCATTTGCCACATACTCCTAGACTTTGCAAACACAAAACCACAGTCCTCCTGCCGTGTGATTTGTCATTTTTATCCTTTGGTATCAGGGAACTACATAAGGCATTGTCCTGGTTAGACAAAGCATTCATCTAGTTCAATACCCACTTTCAGTCATGCCAGGACCAGATGTTTTGAGAAAAGCTTGAAAACAGGGCAAAAAAGCAACCATGTCTCCATGAGATCTGCAAAGCCAGAAGCCGGATTTCAGTTCTGACTTTGCATCCACACAATGGGAGATGAAAAATTTTCTACATTATAGTTCACCCTAAACAGACTGCACAGATCATTTTATCCCAGTATCCTAGTTTCAGGCACGCACAGGCTGACGGATTAATCATCCCTATTCTCTTTTGAATCACGGTATAGGTGGGAGGAATCTGTAATTGCTTTCTGTAGCCTGTAGCTAATTACTGCCCACACAAGATGGAAAGACATCATTCTCGGGAAATGTCTCTGGGGCCACAGACTCACAGTCCTGAGCTCAGCCTACGGACAGTGTAATCAAGGGATCACATCTCCTTAGCCCTGTATTTGAAATCACAGCCGGGCTCTGCTGAGAGCCGTCACCCGCGGGAGGGAACCCGCACTCGGTGTTTCTTTGCACACACAGACAACTCCTCTGGAAGAACATTCTGCAGTTTAGAAGTTTGATAGTTAAGTCATAAAATTCCTAAAATTAACATGACCCGTGGTGACTGTAAGAAGAAAACAGCACTAAGCTGCAATCCTGCCAATTTCCATCCCCAGCTATAAGGCTGAAGGAAAATCTTTCTTCATGTACACAGACATAAATTTCTCTGCTGTCTTGGTAAGAAACAGCTACTTCATTTTTGTTGAAACCTAAACCAAGAAGCAGCAGATCCATCCTGTATTGACACCTTACGTGGAAGAGTTCAAGCATAAGGGTTCAAGTTTCACAGTTTTGAGGAATACAGGCAAGGCATTTATAATAGAAAGTATAAAGGAATCTTAACTATAAACATATAAGCACTGTATCATGTATAATTCCCTACAGTATATGGTTATTTATTATCACACATTTAAATCTATAAATGTACTCATTACTATATCTCCTGCACCTATCAATTACATCCACATAAGAAAAGATCAGTTCCAAGTATAAAGATAACTATAAATACAAAATGCTGGGGAGTAAATTTGCATGGGAAACCAACCTGCCAGACTATCCTTGAAGCAACTGGAAACTGCATAGGATTTGAAGATGGCAGCAGCCATCCCAGTGACTGGATGGAAGAGTCACTGGGAGGTGGAAAAGCTGCAGTTAGAATAGGGTAGGAATAGACAGCTTCCACTAGCATATAATAGGGGAGAAACAACAGGGTATGAAAGAGAAGCAGATCAAGCAAGAGAGTCAAGTTTTCAGCTTTACAGAAAAATAGCTATTTCTTTATTTTCTTAAACTGCAGATGGGTGTCTGTTCCTTCCCCCTCTGTATTCAAACTGCTTCAAGATCAGACTAATTTTTGTCTCTCAACTTTGGAAATACATTAATTTACATTATGGTAAAGACTTCAAAGGAAGTTCTTAGGAAGGTTAAGAGTAAGGAATACTTTGCATCTTTTTTGTACCAGCTCCTGCCATCCATGAAGAAGATCAATAACACTCATGGTCAGAATAAGTAATGGAGGAAACTTGAACACAAGCAAAGCTTTTACCTGGTTTACAATGCTGTCCTTCATTTCACACAGCTCAGCAAGCCTGAGAGACTGAGCTTCTGGGGTTTGTTCTGCACTACCATTCGAAGCCAAACTCTGTTTGAGATCGTCAAGAGTTTTGGATTTAGCTGTGAGTTGATTTTCTAGCTCCTAATTGATAATAAAAAAAGGAAAAAAAAAAAAAGGAAGATAAATAGGATTTTTTAATGAGACCATTTTTTAATGAGACCTCACCCTGCTGTGTGAGGAGCTTATATAAACGTTCCCTCTTTAAAACCAATTTTGCATAATTCTTCAGCCATACCACCATCATTTCGACTCTGATACACAACTGCTTTACAAGAATTCCAAGTGACAGTAGCTGCCTCAGGTCTCCTGCAGGTAGAACTATAATCAGTCCTTTTAGTGTCAGCCTGAGCACTGGACATCATGCTTGGGAAGGAAATCATCAGGAACTAATTCCTCAGTTACCAAGCAGGACTCTTTGTATCTATCAAGATGCAAAAGGTTTTTCTATTATTGCAGCTGATCACCTGTATTAATTTTGAGGGATCTGATACCTAGAAAAACACAACAAAACCAAAGGACACCAAGATTCTTGAGGCTAGTGAAAAGAGACTACATTCTAGGGCAGAACTAGAGAGAGTTGATATTTTTCCAAATAGGACTGTGTAGTTTCCATGGCACTTCAACCACAGAGCTCTTCAAACTAATGGAATTGTTGGCTTTTGCCATGGCTGTGCTGAACTGAGAACAATTTTGAATCTCAGAATATGATCTGCAAAATTGCTGCACAACACTCCAAATACCATGGAGCAACAGCAGATGGCATCTTCAACTGGAGGTAAAACCCAGAGAATAGCAATTCACATTAGAAGTGCATCTGGTTCTATCACCTGAATGTAACACGCTTTAATCAAAATTACATTGTAGTATTCTGCTAGGAAATGGCAACTTCCTTTGTGTTTTTTCTGTTAAAATCTGCACAGTTCTTAAGTCTGGATTCATCAAAGTGCTGAATAGGGTTTTTACAACAGTATCAATCATGTAATGCTTTACCTTGCAATCATCTAATGTGTTCTGTGCAGAGATCAGACTTGCTGGGGTTTGTAAGGATCTCAGTCGATCACTCTGAGCTTCCAGCCAGTTGCGAAGAGTCTGTGCTTTGTTCTCATTTTCAGAAATATCCTCCAAAATGTGTTCCAGGTCTTGTATCTGAAAGTGACAGAACTATTTTAATTTACTTAAACCTACGAGTAGGCAGAAACAGGGCTTCACCTTCCATGACAAAATCTGAGATTACAAAATCTACATTGAAAATAGCATTTAGAGAAAACATTTTGAAAGGAAAAACTAACAAGTTTTGCAAGCTCTTTAGCATCTGACCATTTCCTTGGGAAGAAACAAGGCAGTGTGTGTTCTGCAACTGGGAGCATGCAGACCTAACAAGTTGGGGCACCTTGGACTACATGGACACATTCATTTAGAGTCTGAAAACTTCATTCTCAGTAAACCCCACCAAAGTTACTAATAAGAAAGGGACCTTTCTTGTTTGAAGATCTCCTATCTTCAGTCTTGGTCCTGAGGATCTATTAAATCCTAGAATGCAGTTTCTTGAAAATGGTTAGAGAAGATAACTTTAAAATTGAGATTTCATCATGGAACTGAATTTTCCACTTGAAAATGAGTTCGGAGGACCTTCTGGGCTATAAAAAAACGTGAATTTTCCCATTCGATCAGTGATATCTTTGTATTTGGATCGAGAGAGGGCAGCTTCTCCCAAAGCTGTGCAAACTGAGAAACAGAGGTGAAAGAGGAATATGTTAGTAGAGGAAATCATTCCAGCAGCCTCATGATTGAATTTGAGATTCTAACCTTCCCCATGTCTTTTCCATATCATGAGTCACACTAGCTTTTCTGGGCACTGGGGCACACAAACAGCAGCATCTAATTCTGGATGCATGGGTTATTTCTAGCCTCACTAGAATAGAGCAATTCTGAGGCACTGCCTGAAACAGATTTTCTCTAGAGAAACAGACGATACGCTGGTACAGTCAGTCTAGATAAAGAATTTTCCTATCAGCTGCTGGTCTTTGAAGCACTCCACTGGCAAAGCATTTAATTACTTCAGGAGGAGGACACAGATCCAGAATAACTCATTTCTAGGGATCCAGGAGGGCTGGAGCAGGCCTGGGAACTAATCCCTGCTGTGCCTTTTCCAGCAGGGTCATATGTTCCCCCACAACTGTCAACACTACTAACTTAATTCCTTTTTTTGGCAAATCCAACTGCTACAACAGGAAAACTGGGGGTAGCTTAATATATCCCTATTTCTCATTCCCATCATATGGCATGTGGAGGGGTTGCTTGGTTTCTTTTGGTGCTGTTTGCTGAGCAAGGCCTGTCTGTCCAAGCAGTGCAGAACCTCTTCTTTCCACAAACCACCCAGTGTTTTCTCCCATGAAGTTTAAAATGCCCCGACTTTCACAGCACCCCAAAGATTCAACAGATTTCACTAACAGGTTCCCCTGCAGACACTACCCTGAATTCTTTCTTTTCCATAGTTCTCTCAATGTTTCTCAATGTTTTCTCATGTCACTGACCATATTTTCTTCATATGAGGAATCTTATATTTCCACCTAATAAAGTCAACTTGGATAAACCCCAGGCTGTCATGAAGAGCAGATTTTGTCTATTTTCGCTCCCTACAAGTTAGGAGAGAGTTTACCTTCCCACACACCTTGCTGAGGTTTGGATGCCTACCCAGCACCTGGTAGCTGATGTGCTACGAGACCACTCTGTAGGCACCCATGAGACAGCAGGACAGACAGACAGCAGAGTACAGGGAGTCTCACCATGTTCAACATCATGTTCAGACTCAGGGAGAAAGGCTGCTTGCAAAATACAAAGCAGTGGCACAGGCAAGATCAGAGTTATGAGGGAGAAAGCCATGAGAACTCAATCCCACCTTCCTGTTGAGGGATGCCTGCAGCCTGTGCCACCGCAGGTTCATCTCGCCAAGGCACTCAGCAAATTCTGTCCTTTCGTACCGCTTGCTCTCCACGTCGCAAGTGCTCATCTGCAGCAGTGACTGGTTAACAAAATCTACCATCCACTGTTTGAAGTTCATTTCCATCATGTATTC
This sequence comes from Platyrinchus mystaceus, assembly GCA_035041135.1. Lineage (NCBI taxonomy): Eukaryota > Metazoa > Chordata > Aves > Passeriformes > Tyrannidae > Platyrinchus > Platyrinchus mystaceus. The sequence continues at coordinate 57,464,530 of JAWWLV010000179.1, forward strand.
CTGCAGGGAAAAAAGAAAAAAAAA
>JAWWLV010000179.1:57464653-57477753 GCA_035041135.1 Platyrinchus mystaceus
GGGCCCAGATTAGGCTAAAACCAAGGCTTTCCCACACTCCTGCAACTCTCAGGCAAATGCAGCAAGAGCTTCTGCTGCTTGACCAAAGTATCTGGTATCAGAACAGAATATCAGAGTACCTGGGAGGAAAAAGTGTCCTCCAGCATGAGTATCCTTGCCCACTGAGATAAGTGAGAAACTACATGCAAAGTGAAAACATAAGGGAATGTCTTTTTATTTCAGAAGATCTTAGGAGAAGAGAAGAGGAAATGGTTCCTCATATTATCTAGTAGTACCAGTAGTACCTCTATTATCTAGTCACCAGGGAATACATAGTAGAGGTACTAAAGCTACAGCTGCTTTCCTGCAGGAATTTGGGTCCCTCATCCCACCTTTGTCCTCAGCATACACACCCCCATACTGCTGACACGTGTAGAAGAAACCTACAAACTGACCTCTAAATATTCAAAGGATTTAAAACAGCGCCTCACCTACATGTCCCAACTGCCAAATCCAACTGATACAGACCAAAATGTTATATATGTGCTACACCAAGGCACTTGAAAAGAAATGTTTATGTTGGCACTTGCCTTATGTGCAGTGCCAAAGTGCCTGTGAATTGCAGCTGTAGACTGAGAACTGTCAGACTGTGTGAGCCCAGAGCAAAGCTCTGCAGCTCTGTGAGGGCAGAGCGAAATATGGCTCTGCAGGGAGCTAAAATATGCCCTGAGGTTGGGCTCCCTGGCATCTATGGAGGCACACAGCTTGAATCTTTCCTGTGGCAGGGGCAGTCAGCCTCTGCCACTGATGCTTTGGCACCTGAACAGCGCCAGGACTCTGTTGCAGCCTCTCTCTCTGCAGGGATGTTCATCTTGTCCCTCTTTACTAGCAGGTTATTTCTTTTGATGACATGTAATATTCAAAACCCCTGTTCTCTAGTTAAATGGATCCTGGATATGGAGATATATTCCTTGTTAAAAAGACAGGCTAGAACACAGCACAAACACAGTCTATCTTCCTAGGGAAGCAAGGGTTTCCTGCTCATCCCACTTTATAAATGCGAGAGAGAGAACAAGCAAGACAGATGGGACAGCATGGGGAAAAGGAGATTACAGCACAGCAGGCAGTAGCTGTATTGCAGGACAGGCAGTGTTTTCTGTGTCATGGAAACATAAGGGTTTAAAAAGGAAGATTTTAAGACACCTTTGCGACTGAGGAACCCTCTTGAGAGCAAGGGGAGGGATATGACAATGCCTGTAGGCTGTTTCCATCCTTTTTACAGCCAAACACCTTGCAGAAGGCCTGGACTTCCAGCTTCCCATTTACCTTGTACTTGTGAAGGAGGCTCTTGACTTGGGCAGCACTGCGTTGTGAATTTACTGGCTCCTCATGTTCCTGCTGCTGTTCCACATGGTCCAGCCAGGTCATTAGTTCAGCAATAGCTTCCCGTGATGAAAGTTTTTCCATTTGAAGCTGGAATAAAGCATATAATGAATCCTCTACACTCTGCTTGTTAGAAATATCAAGGAAAATGACATTTCTATTTTTAGAAAGGCTCAGGCACTATAATCGCATTATGAGGGCATGAACTTGATAGTGAGCCCTGTGCTCCAGAGAGGCAAGTGACTTCAGAAAGGTCCAGGAATTCATAAATCTCAAATAAAAATATTTCTTTTTGTAACAGACTTTCATGCAAAACTGTGAAGACAATAAATATATGCAAAACAGCCCAGGAAGAACACTGCCATATTTAAACTGCAGTACAATATTGGGGTTATTCTGAAAGCAAGACAGACAGTTAACTCGGAAAAAGGTAGTTTGGGGAGCTGCCAACTGAATCCCAGCAGCAACATTTTAATGTAATTATTTAGCTTGAACTGAGAGATGGCAGCAGAGTGTCTCCTCACCTGGTGAAGCTTTTCTTGGATGGCTGGTAGCTGTGTAATCAGTTCTCCCCATTTTTGCTCAAACTTTGCCAAAGATGACCTAAGTGCTGCAGTATCAGCTTGCTTCACGTGGAAGAGCTGGTTGGCAGTGCTCACCACTGATGACTTCAGGGAAGATTTTTCATCAACTTCCTTAGAGAATGTCTGAGGTACACAGGAGAAATTTAGGAGATGGTAAATATTCATATATCTATTTAAATTAATAAGACAAACCACGTTTTCAGTTACAGGATGAAATGCTTCCAACAGATTTTAGCAAGTTTATCAAGTTCAGAAACAATGAACTCTACATGTTCTGGAAACATTTTTCTGCCCAGCTTGATCCAATGCTGAATGCCACTTTTTGCTCCATCCATGGGGATGGGAATACCCTGATGCTCACTTCACACAGAGGTTCAGGGAGGAACCCCAGTCCTCAGGTCTTCAGCCAGCTCACGCCTACCAGTCCAACCTTCACGATGCTCTGCTTTCCTACTGTGCACTGTTCCTTCTGTCTGCCCTTACACTGGGGCTGAACCTCCTGGCTGGTCATCCAAGGGGAGCACAGCACAGGGGGGCAGGCAAAGACATGAAATGTAATTCAGCTGTTTTCCTTTCCTGACTTTGGCTGAGCATCTTCATCCCTCCTGTACCCTGAGCCCATGCTCCAGGTTCAGCTGTTACCTGGCCCATCAGCTTGGCAGAACTGCTGCATCTGCTGTTTGGCATCAGGAGCAAGACAGAAACAGTGCCAATATGCTGTACTTGCTTAAGAAAGATCCTGGCTGGGCTGTGAGCTCGTTACAGAGGATTCCATCCTGATTTCCAATCTCTGGCCAGCCTCAGGATCTGAAGGAAGGTCTTTGGTGGCTTTGGGGCACACACCCATTCAATGTTGTATTATGTGGGCAGTTTACACCTCATGGCAAATACAAAGACCTCTCAAAATGGTCATTTTCACCATAAGTCACAATACTTTATCTAAACCTGGCAGCAGAAATGACTTACAAACAAGCTGCTGATGTTGTCCCTGATGGTGGGAAGATCTTGCGACACACTGAGAGACTGCTCCTTCCAAAAATTCATTCTCTGCTGAGCAGAGTCCAGCCATTTCATTAATTCCTCAGAGTCTCTGTTGTAGCTACAAGGAGGAAACAAAACACAGAAAATTACATCTAGCTGAGGCTAGGATACATTTCTCACCCTCCAAATTGTCCTCTCTGTGAGGAGGCACCTCTGCTGCTACAGGACCCTGCAGAAGCTTGACTACGGCTATCACCTACAGAAGATCAGAAACTGATGTCTGATATCTCTCTCTAATTGCTTTTTGAGTTACACCCACCTGACCAAGAGCTTCAGTAATGTTTGAAGTCGGTGTAGTTCATGGCCAACTTTTTTGGTTAAAGACAACCACTGCTCTTCCAGCTTCCCAATCTGGCTTCTTATTTCTGGACAGCTCACAGCAGTCAGCAATTTCTTCCCTTCTTTCACCATCTGGTATAGCCTGGCATGCTTTTCATCAACGCTGATTTTGATTTGCTGTCAGAATATGGGAAGTTTGCAAAACAACTATATTTTAAAGACTGAAAACACAGATAGGAAAACACATATCATTTGTTCTGACTTCTTAATCTCACTCTTACTCTGTCACGTATTTTATTTTCCAAATAAGAATGGGTGGGGTTTTTTTGTTTCCCCTGGATAGATCAAGACAGATCTCAACATCCTTTCATACATAATCAGAAAGTGTTACGATTTGATGGGCTTTTCTGACTCATGCAAACCTCAGGCAATGGACAAACACTATCAGATCTGGCTGCACTGTGCAAACAAATAGCTGTTCCCACCAGAAAGTTTTTGTCCTCCTGTTCCCCTCAAAGTTATTGTGCTTCCTTCAGGCTTTATCCTATTTAAAAAGAAATGTTACCAGCGTTTTGAAGGAAACTGTTGGGATAATTATTGAATAATGGTGGCAGAGAGGAACAAAGAGTGAAAACGAAGTTCATTAAGGAAAAAATACAGGAGTGGTCTGGTTTGCTTAGTCAGCATTTTACCATTACTACACTTCACTGGAAAGTCAAAATCAGGAAAGGATAAGAAAGAAAAAAAAAACAGGAAGCAGATCAGTTCCAGGGAGAAAACAGAAAGTAGCAATTGTGTGATGTGCATCTCACTTCTATCCAGACATGTACAATACTTTTAATAGAGATACTTCTCTCACAGGAATCAAGCCCCAGAGAATTTTATTCTGCCCTGTCCTTGAAACTGTGAAGGTCCAGTGCTGGGACTCCACCCAAAAACATCTTCTAAAGCTTTACTACTTTGTTTCTGATTTCTTTAAAGACAAATAAAGAGTGAAGAGCTAGTTAAAAAGCCAAAGAAAACTAGGCAACCTTACACTTACTGGCTATGCAAATATTGCACGTCTCCTGTCTCAGTGCAACTGGTATCAAAAACACCAGAGGGCCACTGTGATCTTAAATATCTACTGTTGATCAATTACAAAAGCTTTAAGGTAGCTCAGAATTTTCTGGGAATATCCAGTGATCTCTTTCATGCAGTCAGCTAGATTAAATCACTATAATCCCTTCTGCCTTTATAGCCTATGAAGCTAAATATCAAACTGGACTCAATATGGACCCAAACACTCATTAATTAAAAAATTTCCAATGGAGTGGGTCCTCTGAAGACTGAGAAAGGTCAAACCTCTGAGGAATGCAGAGCACTCTCTGAAAATACATCACTAAGGTTATTGAATACTATTTCTTATTAATTTATAAAACAACCATAAAGGCTGCTTTCATATCCTTATATTTAAATGTGTTTAAAACATGGATAAAATATTTCCAACTGCAGCTGAGGTTCTAAATAAAAGTTGTAGCTCTGCCATCAGCGATGCAGCTGTAACCAGGGTTGCAATAGGTGTTCAAATACTTCATAGTTTCAGGTATTTGAAGGAACTAGGTTGATTCTCCTCTTCCATAGGTTTTACATCATGGCATGAAAATCATTCCTGAATTACAGAGAAGTGGCTCTGTGTTCACTCCAAAGCTCCTTGCTGTATTTGGGATCCATGGAGCCTGCACACCATCTTATCCCAAATATCTGCATTTGCAGACCAACTTCTAAAGCAGCTATAGTCCTTCATGAATTCCCACTTACATGAACTTGTAGCCCATGGCTGAAATTAGCAGCCTGGTCCCCTGATACGTTTAAAAAGTAAGTTGTCAGCTTGCATCCACACACAGCAAGGAGACAACGGAAACAGGTCCTAAAAATCATCATCTTCTTATATTCTAACTAATCTTCTGGCCAACTCTACAGATCCACAAAGAAAACCAGCCAGAGAAACACATAAATACCTCTAGAAGTGCAATCCTTTCCATTAATCTTTCTTCGGTTTCTTCAACCAAATTGACAGAAGGCAACGTAGAGGCAAGTGCCTCTAACTCCTTATTGAAAACCAGGCACTCCTCATCAAACACCATCCATTCCTAAAAAATACATTGAATCATTAACACAGCACACACCCATCTGTGTTTTTGCTACACCAGACTCGGGCCTTACTGTTTATTCTACCATCAGAAGCTCTTGCTTTAATGAAACATAACATGAAATCAGGTGAATAATATGGAAATATTAAAGTGAGACATGATTTCACCACAGATGAATTAATTATTCATTCTCCAATATCTTCAAGGGTTCTTATTTTAAAGTGGTGTACGTAATTTTTTATTCCCTAGGTGTGTTTTAAGATTAAGTTTTATTTTAGAGTGCTGCTGGTATTTTTGTGCCTTAAAAGGGTCTTCGGTCAGTCCAGGCACTCAAAAGTAACTGCAAGAAGTCATAAAGTCCCACCCATGTCAGAATAATAAGTTGAAATGTCCACTTTCAGAGATTTTCAAGGATAAAGTTGATTTACTGACACACAGAGAATAACTAATAGACTGCTGCTGTCCAGGAGAGCCAGGAAAGGACAACCACTAGCCAAGGAATCACTGGTGGGAAAAGAGTTGCCTTAGATGAAATTTTTCTTCTTCCCTCCAGGTTTTACTCTGGGTTTCTTTTGACTTCTTACCTTTAACAGGCTCTCTAAGTGGATACCATACTGGCAGGCCTTCTGCTCCAGCAACCTGACTTCATTCACCAGCTCTTTCCAGAATTCCTCTCTCTTTTGCAGGACAGAAGGACTCACTCTCTTGGAAAATGCTTTCATGTAAGCCATGCGGGTCATGAGGTTGCAGAAAAAGTCCTGAAAAAAACAAGTTAAGGTTTGCTCTTTAAGAGAGATTGCACACCTATAGCAGGAGAAGATTCACTGAGAAGCCAGTTTCAGGGCATAGCTGGAATCAGGAGCCTACTACCCAAATTCTGCCCAAGATGGGCAGTTACTGACCATTTTACAGTTAGTCAGAAACAAGTGATGAGCTGAATACACTGTTCTCATTTACACATTTCTAAAGAGAAAGATCTACATTTATACCTTCAGTCTGTATGACATTCATAGATGCTGTAGGAAGATGATGGAAGGAAGAGTTTAGCTATAAATAAATTTATAGTTTAGCACGAGGTAGTTATCATCACACAGCCATTATCCAGTTTGTTTCATCTGGATTCCAGGTGATTTCAAACAATAAGTAGTAATAATCTTTTTGTACAAGTAACAGTTTGATTTCATTATGGCTCTTGGTAAATGTCTGAATCTCAACACAGCATTTTCCCCCACAGAGGAAAAAAAGGTTTCAGGGTCTTCAATCAAGACATTCTTCATCAAGAACTAGTATAAGAATTTCACTTAAGGACTATACTCCAGGCATAGGCTGTGTGAGCAACTTAAGCGTTCCTACCAGGGTAGAAAAAATGGCTTTTGCAGTTTTCTTTTGCTTTGTAAACAAAGTCCTAACATTTGGCTTTGCTAAGGGCAAGTTGTGAGTGACAACCACCCATGGTTGACTCCTATGACTTTGGAGTAGTGGTTTGCAGTGCTCAGCACCTTGAAGGAATTTTTAAGGAGTTTAAGCTACTTGGAACAGTTACATCAAGGCATTGACATGACAGAGACACCTTCCAGTGACTAGTGCTGGCCAGGGCTGCTTGCCAAGTGCAGGACAGTGAGGATGCAGGTGCAGAATGCTGAAAGCAAAGGCTCAACTCCCAATTTCAGGAACCTCACTACTGATTTACTATCAGTACTTAGAAGGATGTGTTTTCCTTACACATCAATGTGTTCTGAGGTAAGCAAAAGTAGTAATTTATCACCAAAACTGCACTTGTAATAACAACCTCACGTTCATATTTTAGTGGGTCCTGTTTTGGTCTACTGAACCTCCTTTGCTTTGTTTTCTGCACAAATTCCAGTCCCTGCCCCATGCACGAGCCAGTTATTCTTCTCCGTTTCACTGGAGAATAACCACTCACAGCAATCAGTGTTCCTGCTATGCTGATCTGAGCAGTGATGTGATAAGCATCTTATACCTTGTGATTTTCCAGGTGACACTGTAGAGCTGCTCTGCTTTTTGCTAGGTGCTTTGGATCTTGTGCCATCTTCTCTTTCCCAATAGCTACCAGCTCTGCAAACCCACGAAGTAAGTCCTCATACTGGCTTTCACTGATGGAAGAGGAGTTCAGCTCCACATACTTTGCTTTCAGAATCCCCCACATGTCATCCAAAACATCCTATAATGTAAACAAAGTTAAGCAATTCATGAAGGACAGAAGTAAATCCCACAACCCCACACATACATTCCCAGAACACAAAATAAGCATCAGCCTTTTTGCTGCTGAAAATACCTTGCTTCAAAAAATCAAACCTTGCTGAGTAAGTGGAGACTGTACTGTCCTCTTACCTCTAATTTATAAGCTTCCTGGATTAAGGTGATAGGTAACTGCAATCTTTCTCCATGGCCTCGCAATTTTGCCACTTGGTTTTCAAAGTTTTGCAGCTCCACAGCACAGGCATCAACTTTCTGAAAGAAGGACAAAATAAGCTACTAGGAAGAGTTCCAATTCCATTAAACTTTCCATTATCACTGGTAGAGCAGCGGATCCAGAGGCTGGATCTGTGCCAGCACTTTGGAAGATCCAATGATCATATAAACTAAATGGACAAGACTGTTCATGACACAGTACAACATTCAACATGCATTTCAGTTTACTAATTCAAGAGCAGCCATTAAAAGGAGTCATGGACTCAGAAAACACCGGGGTTTTTCATGAACCAGAAATACTCAGTTAGGAATGAATTGAGACAAGTCCTCTCTGAAGGAAGGAAAGCTCATGTACATCTGGTGTTCCTTTTCCAAGAGTGGTTACCTGACAGAATATACCCAAGGCAGCAATCCCTGCTAGGGGATTCAGCAGGGAACACAGCTCTCAGTCTGGCAGAAAATTATGCCTGTAAACAAGGTTATGAGCCTGCAATAAAAAAGTTTCCAGATACCCTCTCTGCTTTGGCAACAAGTAGGTAGATGGCCAATGACTATTCTAGGAAGGATATGCAGTCTGTTAATTTTTAATTCTCTGCTAATCCCTATAAAGGTCAAAGAAAATAGCTTAACTGGTCAAATTCCATATGACAAAGTGCTCATAAATGCATAAATGAGTAGATATAAATACTAGAGTCCTATTCCCACATTAAAAAGCTAGTTTTGCATATAAAAAGGCCAAATGTGTGAAGTGCTGTACTCTTCATAGCTCTTTTTTTTTCCCTTTAATAGCATGGGGTGTATTAGCTCTGAGAGGTTGTGGAGAGACTGGTTTCTCCACTCCAGCACCTAAAGGAGCTGAAAAAAGGTCTGTCTACAGATTGGGTTGTAGTGGAAAAAAAAAAGGGGGGTGACAAATCTGGCAAATACTGAACTCTCTCCTTTCTCAATTTTAAAACCTAGGCGAGACTCAAACTATAGAAAATATGAAACTTAATAGATTGCAGAAAACTGGAAATAATAGCTAATGCTGTAAAAACTCTCCTTTCCTTCGAATAAAATTACCTGAAGCTGTTCAGAAACATTATGTCCATGTAGTTCATTCAAGCATTGTTGCAGAGCAGCTTTTTTCTCAGTTAGCTGATCATAGAGCAGCCTGGTTTGATTCTGCAAAAGAAACAAACATCAGAAATATATCACATATCAGGAATAGAGTAATGACCAGACAAAATTACACAGCAAACAACATGGCTACCCCGTACAGCAAAAGCACGTTTTTCTTCTTTAATAAAACCAGACAAAATAAAGCATGTGCATTATGGGCTTAAAGCAGCAATTTAGAGAGGGAAATTCTGGAGTCTGTGTAGTGTAAGAAAGCAGATTACTCTGTCCCAATGATCTTTTATGACTGTAAAAATCTGTGAAACTTATCAAATTCTTCTCTTCTGAAAATAAGAAAATGAGCCCATTACTGGCTGACTGGTGGAGCTCCATGGATTCTGCATAAATAAACATTGCTAGACTAGTTCTGCTGCTGTTTGGAGACAACATCCCAGTGTTCTTCAAAGGAACTGCTTTATTATTCAGCAGTAAAGAGACAGGCCATCTTGCAGGTGATGAACACACTGAAGTTTCGCTGGACACTGCAAACTGTATTTCAAAGATCAGGCTCTTTCCTTACTTCAGACTAAATACCTGATCTGAGTGTTTTCCAGCAACAGTTAGCTGATTCAGCACATCACAAGAATCTAAAGAAAAGCTTCTCATTATCTCATTTTGTTCTGACAAAGAACAAAAGAAGGACAAATTTGCAAAACTATGTCTTCTGCTACTGCAGCACAAAATCTAAAGGAACAGTAAATACAGTGGGGTCAAATCAACCTCCAATACATTGCTAAAAGTAGCCTAGCGTGAGACATGTCAACAAAAGGGAAGAAAGCTGCCTCTCCTGAGGACACAGCAGAAGAAAGAATACATGAAACTCTCCTTGGCCTAATTCCTACACACAGAAACTTGCTTTAGCCTGTAGCTCAGCCTGCATGGGATACCGGGTTACTTCCATACTCTGCATGCAAATTTCCTACTGTGATCTGGGCCTCTACAGCAGTCAGCACTGCAAACAGCACTGTAACCAGCAACATTAATTTGCTTCTTGAGAGGCCAAGACAAGTTTGTTTAGTAGCAAAAAAAAAAAAAAAAAAGAAGTCCATTAGAGGTTGCTCATCTGTAACCCAAATGCATTAACACTGACAAGTCTAACAGATGCTGTGAAACAAGATGTGCATTTGGCAGTGGAGTACCAGATAATTGCTATTATGATCCAGCCCAGCTTTCATTGAGTTGCTCCTTGAAGCAGTGGCAGCTTGAGTTTGTTCCAGCCGTGCCTGCAAGTTGTTAAAGCACTCGCAGAACACATCTGTGCTCCCACCAGCACAGCTAATAGACTTCAGGAGATCATCCTTTTTATCACTCAGATCAGCGTGAAGTTTTTGCAGCTCGACAGACAGGGTCTAAAGGGTTGAAAGAAAAGTAACATGAGTGAAAATGGTCTGTCCAAGGACTCTTACCTGTAAAAGGCAGCAGGACTGAAGCTGTTAATTGTTAAAAGCAACAGGCCCAAATCTGTGCAATACCAAATAGTTTGGTGCTGTTATTCCTGAATAATGCCAGCAAAACAGAGGCAAAATATAAGGCCATATATACTCTGTTGTAACAGAAATCCACTGGGATTTCTCCTTCCCAGAATGGCTTAGGACAGTTACCTCATAAAGAGCCTGCTGCACGGTTGCCTCTTCTGTGGAGAGGACTGAGGTGTTTAACATCTCCTCCATGTTATTCAAACATCGGCTGATCGCCAGAAGCAACTCAAACAATTTTCTGTCCAAATTGGAAGAGACTTCCTCTGCCACGTTATCCTGAGTAAATGCAAGCCAGAAGTTTTCAGCACTTTCACCCAAGGCATGGCTAAGATTTATTCACTCATATAAGGTTAGAGGTTCGGTCAGCTAATAATAAAATGGAATTAATTAAATACTGAGAGACAGACTCATGAGACAATTATATGCATGTAACATTCAGAGCCGTCAAGGACAAAACTGAGACAATAACCCTTTGTTTATTGGAGAGTGGCTGTGGTCTTTCAGGTCTCTAATCTCAGGAATGAGCATAACAAATTTGTCTTGTCAGCTCCGATCCTGCAGATTTACTGAAATAATTTTCCTTGCTTTATATAGTTTGAGGATTTTTACCCACACTAGCAAATCTTTGGATTCAAGCAGCAGAAGTATCATAGCTGAAACTTGAAATGTTTCCTCTCAAAATCCTAAGCTGATTTCTACATTATAGTCCATACTCAATGCAAAAGCTCACTACAGTGAATGCTGCTTGCAATAATATGATTATTGACTGTTTCCCAGTGTCCAAGCAGGGTCTTGTTTCTAGAATCCCTGGTATTTTTTGCAATGCCAGGACATGCCACTTTTACCTGTGCATGCACCACATTTGCTTCCTGGCTCAGGTCTCCCAGCTGGACAGTGTAAGTTTTCAGCTCTTCCACAGTTGGGGTTCCTGCACCTGTGAATGTCCCTCGGGGCAGCATGTTCATCTTTGTTGTAATCTAACATTTGGAAAAAGAACACTGCAATTAGGTGAACAGCTCAAATGAAGACAGGGCTATGGGCAATGAAACAACACTCCTCTCGAAAAGCATTAAAATGAAACTTTTAGAGCACTAATATGAAGCACCTGGATAGCAGGGATCCTTTTTTACTGGCAAAAGTTGGGCAGGCTATGCCCTGATGGGAGACTGACTGAAAAAGGAGCCTCTGATTCCCGGCTTTAAGGGCTACAGCTGTAGTTTGTGTTAAGGCAACCCTACTGCCCACTGCAGAGTTAAGTCTTGCCTGCAAAAGAGCTGACATTCATTCTTTTATGTCTGATATTCTTTCATGTATAGCAGCAATATCAGAGAACAAGAAATCTAATTATTCTAATTTAATGTGAACAAAACTGTTAATAACAGGAATTACAGCTTTGTCCAAGCAGTAAAATTCTGCAGTAAGTTCAGAACATAAACACAACATGCTCTTGTTGCAGTCCAAACTCTGCTTTTGACATATGAGAATGAGAGAACACAATGGTGAATGGCAGAACACAATTTTAGCCAGAGATTTGCTCTGACCAAAATGTTGTCACTTGGGGGAACTTAACCCACTTAACTGACTTAACCCACATCCAAAAAAAATCAGCTGGGAGCTTGCTGGCTAACTTTCTTGGTTCTCTTGAAAGAATGAAGCAGATAACATCTAGTCTGAATGTTACCTACAAAGACTCACCAGATGCTCCCACACTGTGCTTAGTAGTCACTACTTCAGAGACATGATTTACCTCAAAGTAAAATTAAAAGGCAATTATGAAAACACAATGCAGTAACAATCTCCTCTGGAGAATGCTTGCACAGATTTCAGTTATCTGATGAAGAGCCATGCTAAGGTGACACAGGAAGATACACTAATTGCTATTTTTACCACAAACAACTGCCCACAGAAAGAGTGTTTTACTGAACTTAAACAAACCTGAGGTTCCACAAGCTGGCAGAGAGGAGATTTCACCTTTGATGACAGCTCTTGTTGTAAATATTGCCATTTATTTCCCATTTGATCCTTTGGAGCCAAGGTTGGATCAGCCTGCTTGCTCTTTGAATCAGATTCTCCATTGCTGTATTGAGAAAACATTGTTAGAATGGCAAATACTGAAACAGAATAAGTAAAACCAGGTTTGTAAGGCTTCTTGTATAAAACTAATTTTTCTTTCTCCCACCTCAAAACTAGCCTGAAAACAAGTGCATGGACGATCTTTAATCCAAGCTTTTATACATTTCTTTGGGCTTTTCCCTTCCCATGAAACATCCTCGAGGCCTGCTGGCAGCCTCCATGTCTGTAATGACAACACAGGGAGCACAGTCCTGTAGGAAGTCTCAGTTCCATACTGGAAGGTGCAAGATCCCCATGTCCCCTTTTCAAGGCTGCTGCCTTTGAACCTGGCTGGGTGTGTCTGGGCATTTGCACAGCAATGGCTGTGAACAGACATGCCCAACTCGCCTCCAGAGGGGCCTGTTTTAGTTTACAGCAGGTGTCAGTCCTGCCTGACAGCCAGACTGACTCTGAACACTGGAGTCAGCCCAGTATCAAGGAGGGTGTCACACGAATGAGCCTCCATTTCTCTAGACTGTTGATGGCAGATATCCCCAGTTTCTGCCATTTTTCCTCTAAAG
>JAWWLV010000179.1:57494600-57534690 GCA_035041135.1 Platyrinchus mystaceus
ATACCTCAAGTGAATGCACAGTTTACAACCACCTTTATCAGTTTTGGATGAACAGAAATATGCAGTTTCATACCACAATGCTTATGGAATATTCAGTGATCAGCTTCAGAAAGACAGAATGGTAATATCAACACATAACTTCCTGGTTCTCCTAAAGAAGTATGAAATCCTACTGAGACCTCATTCAGCTGGGAACTTCAGAAGGAAAAAACCAAAACACCTATATGCTTTTTAATTACTACTATTTTTGTTAAATTCCCTCTCAAGAAGATTACGTTTTAAAATGCCCCAGTTGGAATAAAGATGCTTATTCTCTCTTTCGTAAGCAGTCATCAGGAATTTTTTGTTATTAGCATATTATCCTGGCTTTGATTTAAAATGAGGAAGTGAACATTAATTTCCAGAAGAAATATTACCTTAGTTTCTCCATACAGTGGAGTCATTACAAAATTGTTCTCTGGATAACTAAGCTGCAAAGCTTTGTTATGAGAGTTACAAAGCTATGAGAGGTATGAGTGGTGTGCAGCAAGGGTATCTGAAAATTGGGCCATAAACTTCCCAAAAAATGGAGATCCTCAAATATGGCAGCTATGTCTGACAACATGTGCTTAAGTTACACACTCGAGTTCTCCGTGGGCATGTTCTCAAGGGTGCTTTAATTTTAAATGTTTTGTTCCAAACATGACTGTGCTCCTTGAAAGGGTCTCTCAACAGTCTCCCCTTAGGGTTTACATTGATCAGGGTTTACATTGGATGCAAACTGAATTCCTTTCAAATGAAACTAAAGCAGGTGATACTCTCCAGAAGAGCTTTTGAAGACACCCAGCTACTAATGGATGTCCATTCTACAGGATCAGTCCAAAGTAAACCCCAAGACACACACAACACAGATATCAAGTCCTCTGCACCAGTTTTTTTGCCCTGCCAATGTGTTCCTTTTGGGTTTTTGACTACTTGCTACTGTAGAAACATGGAACAGAAACCATGTTTGAAATAACACTTTCAGTCTTTGATCCCAGAGTTAAAATTTTTGTCATACTAGCATGTCAAGATTGCATACTAAAAACTTGTTCATGGTGGTTTGCAGTCACTGAGCACCCTTATGCTTCTGAAAGCATACTCACACTAACTTCTGCATTCATATATAGGGGAAAAAAACTATATAGGAGTTTCCACAGACCTGTCCATGTTTAAGTTGGTCTTTAGGAGAAAATTCTAACAGATCTTCTGATGACAGGATTGTCTTCATTTCTGCAACATCCTTCTCAAACACTTTGACATGAGATTCAATGGCATCCAATTCCTAGATTTTGGGAACAGAGAGAGTATTTGGAGACAGTACAAACACCACAGCCAGCTTGCATTTCTGCCTTTCACTTATATTTATAAAGAAACACTGAAAAACAAGTGCAGCCTATGCAGGATATGTTAATGGATGCTCTCAATCTAAAGGTTAGTTAGGATAAATTACTTATCATCATAACTTCTGAAGGAATTAAGTATTCAAGATCACCTGATCTGTTTTAAATCCTGAATACAGAACTGACAGATCCTTGAAAAGTCACATTATAAATTAGCAGTAGTGCGAAGACAGTTTTCCAGTGGTGACAGATAGCAGCAAAGGAAACTATTCTAATTACACTGTTGCAGTTTCCTGTGCAGAGTCTTATGGAAAATGAATCACATTCAGTACAGCTGCTTGTGAATTCTCACAGAGTCACAGAATAGACTAGGTTGGAAGGGACCTCAGGAGGTCTCTGGTGCCTGTCAAAGCAGGTCACCTGTGGCCTGATCCTGTTCAGATTTGAGCATCTCCTTGGAGGGAGATGTTATCCCACCTTTGGGCCCTGATTAAATGTCTGACCAACCTCACTGCAGAAAAAATCCTTCCTAGATATAATTTCCTTTGTTATACTTTAGGTCTGCTCATATTTTCTCTGCACACCCCAAGAAGAGTCCAGCCCAGTCCTGTCTAGTCTCTCACTATGTACCAGCAGACACCAGGAACATCCACACCCCCAAGCTGCCTCTTCTCTGGGCTGAACCAGCCAAGGTTCCCAGCCTTTCCTCCTACAGCTTGTGCTAATCCTGAACTTTACAGCTTAAGTAGTTACCAAACACCTTCTGATGGTTTGTTTCCAAACAATTAATTTCCTTGCTTGGCACAACTACTAAAACCAGCACCACTTTTCCCTATGCAGGTAATATAATCCGTATTTCATAACATATGATGAAGCTCTGATAAAAGGCACTGATGGGTCACTCAGACTTACATCAGCCACATGCAGGATCTGTGGAAGAATCTCTGCTATCTCATGCTGTAAAGTTGCTACTTGGTCATCTATTTCATGCAGCTGTTGCACTACGCTGCTGGTTTCAAAGACTGGTGCCAGCTCCTCCAGCTCCACATAAACACCATGCAGAACGTTTTGCTTTTGCTCCGAGTCTTCCAAAGCCATCTGCAGACAAAATAAGACCTTAGTTTGAGCCATCCCTGGTGAACATTAGCACTTTCACAATATAGATATGTCCAACATCTAAAAGTATCCATATTTCATGACTGTCAACTGTAACTATTCTTCAATCGAAGGATTTACTGAAAATGGTAAATTATTTATGTCAGCAAGACTTAAGAATGGAAAATTGCATCTGTACAGAGGAGCCAGTTCTGACAGGGCCACATATCTGCATCAACACTTACCTGAAGGTCATCAGTATGCTTGCGTAAGCTTTTTGCAGAGTCACTTTGAGCATCTGTTCTTAGCAGACAGTTGGTGCTTTCTATCCAATCTTTCACATTCTTCAAGAGTTCATCATATTCTTCCATCTTGTTGGCAGCCTAGGAAATGACAGGATTTAACAGAAAGGCACAAATGAATTGCTGTTCACTGTGTAGGATAAATGCATCTATGGACAAGATTAAAAGAAAACAGGGTGTGTTTTCACTGTGGTCAGTTAAATTAGCACAGTGAAATAAAAATCACTGTTTTTCTGAAACAGTTTCATGATTTCAGACTATCTCTCTAACCAAAGGTAATTTTGGTGCTTACATGCTTACATTTCATGGGGGCATTGTTGCAATTCATATGTCAGTGTTTCTTCAATAGACAGCCCATTAGCAGAGTAACAGAGAACCACCTTTGCACCCACCAAGGGGCGTGAATTCCCCACACCGACCCCCACCAACCCCGGTGCAGACCCACTGGTCCTTTGGGGTAACAGCTGGAGGCAAGTTTGCCACTCCAAAACCTCTAGCTATAATATGTCAATGCACTTACAGCAGGCTTGTGACTCTTTACTCACTCGACAGCCTCTGATGATGTTTTATGCAAAGCCTTCACTCTGTTTGTTTTTTTTTATAAGATGTGATTTTTAAAGAACTTTTACACTTGCATCTACCTTGTTTAAAATGGCAGTTCTGCGCTCAGCAAGCTGTGAGACCTGCTGGTAATGCTGAAGGGGGGTCACCAAGATATCCATCAACTCCTGTGCATGGCAGGAATTCTGCTCCACTATATCTTGCACTTCTGCATCCAGTTCATTGAGTTTGTAATGCCAGAGGTCCAGCATATCCCAAATTTGCTGCATGCAGAGAAAAAGGAAGTGAAATATAAGATAACAGCAGTGTTATTTGTTCTTCATATGGGGCATGTGGAATTGCAAAGATTTCAGAACTGATATGCTGAGAACAGAACACTCTGCATCTACTGGACCGATTCACAGTTGAAAAAACGATATCTTTTCCTGTGAGAAAGGATTGGTAAATATTCATCAGCTAAATGTTTGCTTGTACTTCTCCTTTTACAGACACAAAATGAATGGAAGACCACTTTTTGCTAAACCAGCTCTGTAGAAACAACCAAAAATCTTTTAACATAGATTTTTTTTTTTTTTGCAAGATTACCTTCTGAACTTCTTTGGCTCTGGCAATGTTTTCACTCTTCTGTTGCAACATCTTTTCAATAGCTTGCAGGCCATTGTTAATAGTTTCTGCTTTGCTTTTCAGCACGTACTGAGGAGAGCTCTGCAAGATTTCAGAGCTAACCTGCCAGAGCAAAGAGAAAACGATAGGGGAGATTACAAAGATCTGCTTGTTTCTGTGCACCACCTCACCAAAAATATTCAAATTCTTTTTATGTTTCTCTTGACAAGTCAGTTAAAAACACAGGAGTGGAATTACATTTACGGGGAGAAGCATCAACTTGAGCAGGTTCAATGTCTACATGGTGTTCAATAATTCCTTCTCATTAAAAAATGACTGCCTCAGAAAGGCAATCCCTGAGGAAACAAGCTATGAGACGCTGCAGCTCCCTGGGTGCTTTGCTTCAGCTGCCCCTGTTCTCATCCCTAACAGAGACTGATGATGCTGCATTGTGGAAAGGGTCACATTTAGATTCATGCTGTAAGAAACCCAAAATGAAACCTTTATGTCTCAGCTGACTGCTATGACTTCCGTGTAACAAGTAAGGGAATATGAAAGTGCATCAACGTACAGTGAATTTCTAAATATAAACTTAGAGATTTATCACTAAATTAAAAAGCTCTGAGCACCATCAAGTACATGGAACTTAATTTCACTCTGCAGAGCTCAATAGAAATGAAAAATTGGTACACTGGGGGGGCTGATTTTCTGTGTAAAGAGAAACTCTCTTCAGTAAGATATGAGGTTACTATGGACTAGGTGAAGTGCAGGGAGTGGGAAAGTACTTGCTTTTAGCCCAGAGTGACATCTTTCCTTACTAAACCCTGCTAGCTGCTAGGGTCAGCCAAGCACCAGGAAACTGTTAAATTGTGGTAAATTCTTTGTGTGCTGCAGCCCTAGGATTTAGGGGGCATATGCACACTGAACAGTTTAATGCTGCCTTGATGGAAAAGGTTTTTTAGTTTAATGGTTATTCTAGTTTGAAGCTCCTAATAACTTTATCCATGTTGTGGGAAGAGGAATTGAAATAATTTTTAGTTAATAAATTTATTATCCATTTTTATTTCTCATTTTTATTAACGTTATTTATAGATGCCAACATAAGACCACTATAAAAGTAGCCATAGTAAGATGTTGTATTGATAAAACTGCATTAATCAAAATAATATATAGCAAAAAAAAAACTACAGTGCTCCTCTCAAATACTCATGCTTATACAAAAGAAGCCTTGAAGTCCAGTCTGTACTTAGTGCCTAAGACTCCTTGGAAAAAAGGAATTCAGACTGTAATTACTAAACACTTGACCATTATCCTGACCAAACATGCAAAATTATCAATGGTTGTACTGCCAGTTTCCAAAATAGAAGAGAATCATGTATGAGTGATGTGACACAGCTGGAAATGAGAAAGCAGGTCAAGCACTGACTTATGTATTTCCTCAGAAAAAAGTGCTGCATCTGTCAGTACTCTGGTCATCAGCAGGGCAGGATTTTAACTTCAAAACTTCTAACTGGGATAAATTCATTATTTATGACATCAAAAGTACAATTTATTTACACTGTTTGGTTAGCAGAGTTAGAAGAAAGCAGAATGCCATTAAAATTGACAAGTTAACTCAATTTAATACATGGGGTTCTTCTAGTACGTAACTAACCTGACCTCCAGTTCCACTAGGATTTCTTTTGTTTCCTAAATGCATTTTGAAAAAATCCAAGATAGTTTATACTGTTTTCCAATACCTAAATGTGAAAAGCAAATGTTGTCTAGCTTCCAGGACTAGTTCTTTCACTCCAACATGTAATGTGTGTAATGTGTGTGCATTGGGATAATCTTTTAGCTCGGTAAATGAAATGATAAACAACAAAAAAAACCCCAAAACATAAGTACTGTTTTACTTTTCTTCTCCTCTCTCCTATCCAGTTGTTACTTCTGAAAAGATGGTTCCATTTTGAAACAGAAACTATAAAGTTAACCAAATTAAAACTAATAAGCTGTAGTTAATATGCCACTAATTTAATGCCACATAGAATGAATGAATAATCTGATAGACACTAACAAGTAACTGGATTTCAAAACTGTTTCATTAAACCTTCAATTTTTATCAAATTAACTGAAAGGTAGCCTTTAAAATTAGCATTAAACATAATTATTTCTGAAATAAAAGTGAAATATTTTCTTTTAAAAAGTAATAAAAATTAATTTTAAAAAATTGTAATAATAATAATAATAATACCAGTTTAAAATTTGACCCCAAACATAGAGTATTACTCCATTTTTCCTTAATTTTGCTCACATTAAACTGTTTATATCCCCTATAGATAGAAAAAAATGCAAAAAACCCCCCCAAAACACTGATGCAATGTTACTTAGTTACTTAAATTCCCTGCCTGTTTTTAAAGGAAGGCAACCACATCCCAAGGGATAGTAAAAAGAACTGTGCCACGATACCCTACTGTGTGTGCAAATTACATTAAAAAATCCTGTTTCAAAGTTCTTTTTTAACCCAGTTTTGAAAATACATTCTCAGTTAAGCTATGAAAACTTCCCAGTCAACTTTGACTACTAGTTCACAGTTGTAAAATCAGACTGGACAGAAGACAGAATCCATATCATATTAAAACTTTATTGCTAGAGGTTCTGCCATGTCCAATTTTCATAGAGAAGAAAAATAATATAATCACACAGCTTACTGTAAGGATATTCTAAAAGGAGACAGTTAGCATGAGGAATCTTTCCTCATGAATAAATTTTCACTGAGGAGAAAACGCCAACAAAAATAATCAATGTTTCAAGTTGAAATTTATAGTTACAACATTCATCAAATACTGCTGTACTTATTTGTACACTGCTAAAAGGGAAGTATGAAAATTATAGCAAGTTACCTTCTCTTCTAGGTCTTGCAGTACCTTCTTGCAGTCCTCCAGCTGTGTTTCAATCTCTGCAGGAACTATTGTATACATTTCAGAATACTTGATCCGGAGTTTCTCCATGATATCTTGTAGAGCTTGACTTTCTTTACCAATCACACTCTGAAGCTCCTACAAAATTAACAATAACTTCAGCAGTTTTACCCAGTTTTTACTCAGGTAAACACATATACATAGTGTGTTTTATATTTCCTATAACGACTATGGTTTGGAAAAGTTGTTTTTGGGATAGCAAACCTAATTTGACTACCTCTGCAAGCAGATATACTTTAAGAAATACTCACTCATTTGATCAAATGATGCTTTTCAATCTGTAAGAATTAAATAAACTTGATACCACCCCCACATCGGGCAACTGACGCACTGATGCTCATTGACAGGTACAGCAAAGGAACCATTTGAAGTGCCCCTATGATTAAATGTTAACCTCTGTGCTCCCCCTTTTGCCAAAAGTGCATTTTCTCTTTGAAAGACGTTTAATAGCCAACGTCCACTCCTTCATTATTATAAACAACACAAAGGCCACAAAAAGCAACAGGTTTCAGGCTGAAGTGTCTGCTTTCAGGCAATTACGCAGAGCAGCACAGTGGGCTCCTTTCAAAACAGCAGTTTCCAGTTCTGCGTGAAGAATGTAGGTTTTATGAGATAAAAGAAACCTGAACAACTGTCTCCAGCCTGTGGCCTAGAAAGAAAATCTGATCTAAGTCCTCTTGCAGAAAGAATGAAGAAACTCATTTGTTTTGGAGGTTTTCTAGAATTTCAAGTTGGAAGGTTCTGTTTGCTTGCTTTATGGTTCCTTTCCCCAATGCTCACACATTTGAGAAACTCAAATGTTAACCCAAGTTATTGGGAAAAATCATCTAAAGCTCCGACCAGTCAATGAAAGACATTAAATTTAACTGCCTTTTCTTCTTCAATCAGGAGTAATGATAATCCATTAGCTCCCAGTCTTCACTTAATCTTTTCCCTCACACAAATACAATGCACAGAAGAAACATGTAAGAGATTGAGACTGATTTATTTCCTGTCACCCCACAACAACTGGGTGTGGTATTAAAAAACACCCTCAAAACCATGAAACAGCTGTGTGTCTCATTCTCTCACAGAGAAGGCTGCTGTTGTCAAATGGTCCAAGTAAGACTGTGCCAACATTTACAGGAGTTTACAGATTCCCTGACCTGAATTTGAAAGAATCAGTTACAACACTGGTCTCCAAAACAAAGCATGTCTCTGCAAACTGGTTTCTATATATTAATGCATGCTCACATTTCACAGACTATTTAGCTGGAAAGCAGATGCTATAGATTTTACAGAAACGAGGTTTTCTTTGGAAGAAACATTTCTTTGGATGAAACAAGGGATGCAGATTTTGGCCGAGTAGTGTTTGCATTATAGAAAATTAACAAATTTTTCAATCCTTTCAGCTGAAACTTCTCAAAAGGCACAGGCCTGCTGTGACACAATGTTACAAGGAAATCATGTGATGGGATTGCTGCTAACTTTGCTTCTGCCATTGCTGTCAGGAACAAGAACAAGGCCTAAACTCACTTTTTGGATGAGTTTTAGGTGCTCAGAGT
This sequence comes from Platyrinchus mystaceus, assembly GCA_035041135.1. Lineage (NCBI taxonomy): Eukaryota > Metazoa > Chordata > Aves > Passeriformes > Tyrannidae > Platyrinchus > Platyrinchus mystaceus. The sequence goes on from JAWWLV010000179.1 coordinate 57,503,027, forward strand.
AGCACAGGTTGAATGTGAGGGAAAAGAGCAGGCAAACACCTACAGTAGTAACATTTACTCCTCGATTCAAAGAACTCAGCAAAAAAAGCAGACACAACTCTGTATTCTAATTCTAAATAATTTTAAATAGAAACCCAGCCCTTTCAGGCAAATCCAGAGTTTTCATCACAGTAATGCTGTCCATGGGTTTTCTGAACTTTCCCTTAAAGATGTAGCTAACGTTTCTCTCTTATGCTAACCCTTAGGAGAACATTCCCATCTGTCACCAGGGTCTTTGGCTTCTGTACTTTTCCTATCCCTTTGTCAGCTTTAAGTATCCACTTTCTGAAGAGAATAAACTGTGGGGCACCCAATTAGTTTTGTATAAGACTCAGCAAAGATAGCCCAAATTTGTAATAGACCTTGTTGGCTAGAATAAATAAATTATAAGGTTCTTTAGTTAAAAAATAAATTTTTGATCAAGATTAAAAAAAATATGATAGCAATATAAACACAATATGACCGAACTGAAACAAATATAATTAAAATAATAAATAAACACACATTCAGGGGGTATAAGGAATAACAGCATTTCATGAAGTCAAGAAATGACAGAAACACATAGACTGTCACAGAGTGCTGGTGACAGCTGAAAGACATTGTCTTGATCATATTTTGATTTCTAAAAATCATTTGCCAGGTTAACCCCCAATATGAGACATCAAAGCCAGAGCACCTGAAACTGCCCTGGTTAGATATGGAGAGGGGGGAAAGGGTGAAGGATGTACCCTAAGTAATCCTTCCTAAAAGGATTGCAACTCACTTGAATTTCGTGCAATTTGGAAATACTTCTGTGCCTGCCTACTGACCCACACAGAGAGAAAGACAAACCAAGGACATGGCAGGACCTGTCATATTCTGTCAGGTTCATTCTCTTTAAGTCAATGTGCATACACCTTGCCACTAATTTTATTTGGAGCAAGTTCAAGCACCAGCACAAACCAGAAGATATTCTGAATGTCCCCACACAGTAACAGAGCTGTTACCAACCTCCAGTTGTTCTGCCTTTCCATCAGCATCTTGCAATAACACAGATGCAGCATTCTGTAATGCATTTGTCACAGCATTTATTTCTTCAGTGACCTTGTTCCTCTCCTGAATCTCAGCTTTCACAGAATCCTTATGGTCTTGAGCCTTTTCATACAACCTATGAAAGATTGCCAGAAAGAATAAATTAAGTTTCAGACTCTACGCTAAGTAGGAGCAAAGAGCATGCTTAATAGATATTTTATAGATATATATCCAGAATCACATTTGTCTGTACTTTAGTAATATTTTCTGTAAAATCTTTGAGTTTATGTCATTTATTGTCTCAGTTTCTTCAAACTTATTCTACAGACATTGCTAAACAAAGTATTCTTGGTAGACCAAATCAGATAGCAGGCATATGTAAACAGCAGAGAGAGGTCAAGCTCTCAGAATTGGAAGATGCTGGCAGAGCAGATGATGTTCACAAAGATTCCCATGTCCAAAAGCAGGCACAGAGAAGGGTGAGTACAATCACAAATTTGCAAATATTTGGGGAGAATTTTAGACAGTGGCACTCACTTAGGAAGACAAAAGTTGCATTGCTGCAAAAAGCACAAGGTTTGACTTTCCTAAGAGTGGCAGACTGACATGCCTCATTCAAGTTCTTGGAACCAACAAAACTGAGTATCATTCCTTCTGATTCCTACTGCACCTGAACACAAATTGCAGCCCACAAGGGACATGGCCAGGCTCAGGTCTTCTCCCTAAATAATATCCCCCAGCACCCATGCTGCAGACAGCAGATATGTTAGATGGAGCTTTGGTCTGACCCAGTAGAGCATTCACTGTCTTTTTAACTGCATTGCAGCTTTTATATATTCTTTAATATCCAAAAAAAAAATTGCTGTGCTTATAAATAGTCCTGTGTCATACCTTCTACAGAAATTTCACACCACTTACTTTTTGCAGCGATCCTGCATTGCCTTTATCTCACATAAGGCAGGAAGGGCAGCTTCTGCCTCAGTGTTTTCAGATGTATTCAGGATGTTTCTTATTCGGTGAAGAAGCAAGAGCAAGAGGAGCTGTTGCTGGTTGATGTTTTCTTCAAAGGAGTTCACAAAATCTAGTAACTCTACCAGTTCCTCTCTGGTGGCCTTTTCTTTCTCTTTAAGGCTTTCTGGCTGTTCTTCCTGGAGCTTATCGAGAATTATTGTTTCTCGTTCCAGCTAAGTAAACACCATGTCAAAGCATTAGATAAAGTGTTTTTTTATTCCATCACCTTAAGTTACATTATTCATTTACTCATACGGGTGACTAAGTAGTGGGAATTACATAGCCAGAGCTTGAACCTCTGAAGGGTGCCAAAATATTTGGGTTTGCTTTTACAAAGCAAATAACCCCGTGCAGAGTTGTTCTGGGTTCAGGGAATTTGCACTATAAATATCCCCACCATTTTTGACTTTGGGTTCAAGAAAGGGTGGAGATAACTGGTTGACCAATGGGTAGCTAAATTATGTTCTGCACTTATCTCAGCCCTTTACAGGCCATTTTACTGACAGCCACATCCCTACCACATTTCCCCAAACTTTCAGACGTTGAGTAACTCACCTCTTCATTGATGAATTTCCATTCCTGCTTTAGTTCTTCACAGTTGATTTCCAGCCCTTTTGCTGCCTCAAGCAAACCCAGCCAGTTTTCCCACAGCACTGTTACAATCCTGCCCAGGGCCTTGTCACTTCCTCTGCATAATCTCATCAGCTCTCCAGAGATCTGTCTCAGCTTCACAAGATCCTCTTCAGCCGAATCAATGTTGGAGACTAAATTCTTATAGGAGAAACAAACACATAAATAAATAAAATGCTACAGTCAGAAGTATTAATGAAGTATTCAGTAACATGATTAGGATCCTCTAATAAAAGGGCAATCACTCCACTAAGCTGGTTAAATACAGTCATGATAAGAGAATTCTGTTGGCTAAGACTACAGAGAAAGTTGGGGTAAACAAAACAAACAGAAGAATAGTGTGCCTGGGTAATTAGGTTCTTCTTACTTTTTTCTGGTTGTTTGGAAGGGAAGAGAAATGTGAAGGATTTAGAAACATATAAAATTACAAGCCTGTAGTATGAGTACTGAAGGAGAAGACAGCAAAGAAGTTGATTATAACACAGGTCTGGTGGGGAGGCAGCAAGACAGTTGTGAGTGGGGAAACTGGAAATTCTGATTTTCGGTTCTGAGGGAAAACAACAGCAATGTCAGAAATCTGATCAGTCCTGGCCCTGCAAAGAAGCAGTAAGGGATCTGAACAGAAATGCAACACGAGCTTAAGCACAGACAATGTTTGATTTCTACAGCAGAAAGATGCACTCATTTCACATGGCCTATTATAAGCCAGTTTTTTTATTGGGTACATAAATATATTCTGTGGTTTTATATATATACATATATAAAAACAGGATAAAGAATTTCACTTCTTTCTACTGTGGTATCATTTGGTGTGCATAGCTGCATTAGTTTTGCACGAGCTTTTCAAGTTCTTCAGAGCCTCTCTTACCTTACTTTCCTCTAAGTGCTCCAAAGCTTCCTTATAAGACATTGGAATTTTAGACAAAGACTGTCTAAGCATCTTTTCCAGTTTCTTAAGATTATCACACACTTTATCTTTGGTTTTTGTGTAGCTTTTGTATTTTTCAAAATACCTGTAAGATAAAATTAATTGACCAATTAAAATTTGTTGTTTCTCCTCTCTCCAAACATAATGTCCACTAGAATAAAAATTAACATAAAAACATCTTCTGAACTAGAAGTCCTTACTGTTTTGCAAGTTATCATCAATTAGCATTTGTTATAAATTCAGGTTCAATACCTAAGATATTTTAGAGGTGAAGGTACAAAAGTCCCAGAGGCAAATACAGGTATGTATATCCATATATCAGCCAGAGAGCTGCTCAAAGGAATTGTATGTCTTGATCTAAGTTTCCATCCTCCTCAGGCATACCCAAAAATTAGTTCCCAGTTTGTAGCCCACATTCTATTGTTCCTATGATGTGTGGTCTGTATAATCCTAATTTTTTTCCCGTATCTTATAATTTCTTTTCTATTACCAAAGCATTTAGTCATTCAATTCTTTGATTATAAAAGTGGGTCCAGAAGCACTGGATCATAAGCAAGCAGTTGAAAACTCCTTTATCTCCCAAACCTTTTCTGTATATGTATCTGAAGACCCTTCAGATTTCTTTTGTACCTCAAGGAAGAAAAATAAAGCCTGTGTCTTGTTTGATCTTTACTTTCTCAAGCCATCCAAAGACATGAATTAGGACCCTGCTGAAAACTATTCTAACCTCCACCAGCACTGAACTAGAGACTGTGGAAATGTGCTTTCTTCTGATTCTGGCACCCCATGACCCTCAGTGAAGGGTGTATACGAGCCTTATATACTTTTTAGACTATGCAACAAATGACTGCATTGTAAATTCGCAGCAATATGCTTACTATGTGTAATTTTCCTTACATTAAAATCACACCTGGGAACAGCAGGAATGCTGACACTTCTTTCTATTGAATTACCTGGTTCTATCAGAACAGAAACAACACGAAATTTATTTTCAGCCATGTTTCTCGTAATAAGGTACATAATCTAGGAAGATCACTTAAACTTACCTATGTTCATCAGCTTCCTTTCTCTGAGCCTTCTTCCTTAATGCCAAACTCTTATTGACCAGTTCCGTTAAAGTATTTTCCAGACATACTTTATTTTCTGGTTTCACTAGGCTTTTCAGCTTGGAGTGCAGGTTTTCTACGTCAGCCTTTGCAGAGTTGAACTCTTCCTCTTTCCACTGTGGGGTCTGACAGGTCTCCTCTGAGCTACAGAGCTCTGCTGCACCAGCCTGGATTTGAGCTTCATAGTCCTCGAGGAATCTGGCAGCCCTCTGAAGGGCCTTGGTGTAAAGATCACCAATCCTACATGCCTCCTCCAGAGCACTCTGAAAGCATTAAAAAGATGAAGAACAATCAAGAAAGGCTGCTGTAACTCCTCTGGATCACCAGCTGATCTTAGAATTTCACACTTGGCTGTCTTTGAGACCGATGCTCCCAGAATTGGCCTGAGAAGGTAAGGGAGGACACATGGCAAATGCACTCTGCTACCTAAGGTAGTCACAGTGCCCTCAAACATAGCACAGGGGTTATGAGGGAACTGCTAATACTGGAAAAGTCCAGGGAGAAGAGGCCCAAGATTCCATCATGGACATGGCAGTATACATTCCTGTTCAGACCAGGCAAGCCCACATGTTGATGCTTTATTCTCCTCCAGGGGATATCTCCACTATGACTCGCCAAACTGCTTCTTGCTAAATCCTCTTCTCGTATGTATTTCTACACAGAATGTGTGAATTTGTCAGCTCTTGGATTCCTGCAGGGCAGAGAAACTTTGACACTGTGCTCCCCACACAATACCCAAGCTGTGAAGCACAGCAAACTGGGAAATTTGGCAGCAGGACCATAAATCCACCAGGGATGCTGATTGCCTCTTCCTGTTACTAACTACCACCTCTTATTTCCTCATTTGTATCCACTGATCTCTTGGGCAGGCAGGGCAGACGTCTTCTTGACCAGGACACAGTTTCAGAACCTCTCTGCTATCAGTCTTCTGGTTTCCAACATATTCACTGATTGTTGATCCTTGTATTAACACTGCACTTTACCTTAAGCAGTCCTTTTCCACTCATGAAGTCTGCCCCCATCCTAATTACATCTCTCAGATACATTTTCCACTTTCCCTCACCTAACAGTTTGAACAAAATCAGTTTTATTAACTGCCCTCAACATTCCTCATCCCTCTGACAGTCTGTTCCAGTTTGAGTGCATCTTTCCTGACAAAGGCACTGAGAATCGAGTCAATCCTCCAGCAATGCCTTATCAATGCCTTATATACTTGTGTTAAAAACCTTGGATCCCAGTTGCCTTTCCTTCGCTCAACCTTCCTGAGGCCTGATCACATTGGTTTGACCAGTGCTTTACTCTTCTTGATCATTCCCAACTGGTAAAACTTCTTTATAGTAGAAACAAGGAACTTGTTTTTTTTTTCATCATTGTTACTATTGAAAACATTACCTAAAATCAGACCCAAGAATAACTGCAGAACAACTGCACTCAGTCTCTCTTCAGCTGAATATTTCAACACAACCTTTTCCTTCCTCCTCTTTACCATTGTTTTCTTGTGCTAATGTCCACTACTGGTTATAATCAAACTGATTTCTTTGTACCCTTAGTTTGTATCATGACTCCCATCATATCTGCAAAGCAGAGATGACCATAGGCCAATTCAGCTATTACAATAAATGAGGATATAAGTCATGAAAATATAAATGCTACAGTCACAGACACCTAATCTAATTATTGGGGAAAGGCATATGTCAATACTTCACTTTCATTAAATATACTTACAACACGGGCAGCAACGTCTGTCTTCAGTTGTGCTTCGTGACCTTGCAGCATCTCTAATTTTGTTTCTATACCAGCAGCAGGAGATTTTTCTTCTTGGTTTTCCCTCTCTTTTTCCATTATACATTTAATAGCAGAAAAATTTGCTTGCACCATATTCTGAATTGCTTCCCATCGCAGCTTTTCATCCTGCATTGTTTTCACGTCTATCACAAGTGGCTGCTGGAGCTCTGACTGAATATGCTTTATCATGTGGAATATATTTTCTACTTCATTTTGGGTATCTTCCTTGTTAACACTCTGGAGCCCAGAGATCAAGTTTTGAAGAAACTTATTCAATTCTTCAACATCTTTCTCCAGGCTCTTTATTTGTTTTGTCTTAGATTCTTTGAACAGTGTATCAAATAACTCATTTTTGTTTATTTGATTTGCTGCCTCCTGAGTTAAGTACAAGATTTGTTGAATTGTCTGCAGCAGAATCTGTGCAGATATGACATTCTCAGCAGGAGAAGAGCTAGAGCTATCATTTAGGATGTTAGCCTCTTTTCTTACAGTGGATGTTACAGTCTGGATTTCATTTAGCAATACTTGAATCTTATCCCATTCCCTAACAACATTCTCAAAGTGCATTATCTTTCCTTTAATTTTACTTTTTATTTTAGAAAATTCCTTTTGCAATTCATCCAGCTGTAGTGAGTCCCATTTCAGACCTACACATTCAAAGATTTCTTTGTACTTCATTATTTGTGACAAATTTGCCTGAAGAGCTAATACTTCTTCTTCAAGTGCTTTGCATTTCTCCTTCACTCCCTGCTTGGCATCTACTAATTCATCTTCTTTCAGGTTCATTTCACCATTCTGTAGATCATTAAGACCCTGCTGCAGTGAAGCTATTCCTTCAGCAAACTCTCTGTAGACAGCTATCTTTTTTTCCACTTCATGAATTTTACTCTGAATTTGCCTCTGTGTCTTTCTTGTTCTGTTCTTCAGACTTCTTAATTGATCAATCAAAAACAGTTGTTCAGACAGGCTCAGCTCCCCAGCTGTGACCTGACTCTCTTTGCAGTGAGATGAGATAAGCCCTTCTATTTCCTGTATGTCCTTTAACATCTCCTTTAGGATGTTTTGGTGGCTGACTAACTCTGAGCACGTGCTGGTTTGGTTCATGTCAGGCCTGGCAAGCAGCTCAGCATTTCGAAGCTGACAGTGAACTTTGTCTATCTCTGCAATAAGTCTTTGCCTCTCCTCCAGCTGCAGCTCCAGGTGCTGCAATCTTTGAGCAGATTTTAAAACGAGAGCCTTGTATGAATTCTGCAGTGTTTGTAAAAGGAAGGTCATATCGGAGACCTCCTCTGGCTCCAAGCTGGGAAGGATGTGTTGGAGCCCATAATCCAGTGACCGAATCGTAGACTCTCTGTTTACAACTTCTGTGCTCATAAGCTGGCAAGTTCTGATCTGTGATTTGACATCACTGGGGAAAAGTGCTGCTTTCTGATCAAGGTGGGACAGTGAATCTTTGACCCATGAAATATTTTCTTTCAGCTTCTTCATCATTTCATGTTTCATGAGAGCAGGACCAGTGATCTGAGTATCCCCTTGAGCTTGTTGTGCCAATAATGCTTCCAATTTGCTCTGCAAATCATGTATAGAGTTCTCCAAAGCCACCTTCTCTTGATCACTCCAAATTCTTTTCATCTGCAGTTCAATCCTTCTTTTTAATACAGAAAGTCCATGTTTAATGTCCTGTAGCTCTGTGGTCCAAATTAGAGGGTCTTTGGCTTTTCCTGCAGCTGAGGAATGTAACTCTGCTTGTAAATACTGTTCCTGTATCAGCCTCTGAATATCCTGTGCTTTATTCATAAGCAGGTTAAATTCATCAATTTCTGCCACAACCTGATCGTGTTTCTTTTGCACTGTTTGTTCCACATGTTGCCACCAGTGCTCCAGTTGCCTCATTTGGCTCTCGGTCAGCACTTTATCCATGCATGTCAAATGCTGAGATAAAATTTCCTGCTGACTTTGTAACTGGTTCAAGACATCTCTTTCTCTCCTTAAGGACTCTATGCATGCCTTAATTTTCTCCAGAAGAACTGTGTTGTTCGTAGGACCCCTGCCAAAAACATGAGCAGTGTTTAAAAAAAAATAAATTCTCCTAAAATACAGGCTAGATGTTTTTAAAAACTAATTTCACTGTTTAAGATAGAATTCACTCACTTTATTCACTTAATCACATCTCAGTGTTCTCTCACAGATTTCCTAATCACCCTTGCAATATCATTATTTCTTGCTTATCTTTACAGCATTTGTTATCCCTAGATATCTCTGCAGAAAAGATACATTCTACCATATATTCCCTAAAATTTCAGTATATACTAATATAGAATGTAGCCCCCATTAAACGTTACAACAAATAAAGTTTTTAAAATCAACAACAGTGTTGTCATCTCTTTGTGAATTAACAATATTTTATGGTTGACAATGAAGATAAAACTTAGTTATAAAAATATTTTAAAATTCCCATTCATTCAAGATTAATTTGGAGGAGTTTACCTACTAATCTTTTCTTTCCAGGACTATTTTGAAATGCCCATCTAAAATACATTTAGCAGCTAGATTTTTATTCCATTTTTTCTAATCTCTTTGCTGTAAATTAGGAATTTCATAAATTTTAAACATTTCCAAATTATGTTGATACATTATTGGTACAAACTAGTTCTGTGTTTTGAAGACTAATTCACAAAACATAGTATATTTCATGTGCATCATGTCTGAATTGGCACTGCAGACTTATTTTCTGCCACAGAATTCTTCCTGTCAAACAAGGTTAGTTTTCAGAGTAAAGACATATATCCCTCAGAAAAGAAATTAGAACTAGTGGGTCCTTAAAGACAAATAAATGCCACACTTTTGCAAGAATATTTTAGGATGGATTTTCTAATGGGTTTTTAGCCCAGCAACCATTTCTTTGTTTTGCCTAAAGAATAAAGAGAGCAGATGTTGCTTAAGGATAGCAGAGAACTACCAGAAATGCTTCTGTTTAAGGCTGTTTACAAACATACAAACCTGTAAGCTTTCTCTTGCTACCCAATATTAATGAAGTGGATAAAACACCATATTCTTCTCTGAGCATGGCACAAAATTCAGTCTAGGACCATATTTGTTCTGCAACCTCTTAACCAAAACCTTCAGCTATACTTACATTTTTATGTTATCTTTTTCTGTTGACAAATTTTTCATGGAGGACTGTGCAGCAGATAGATTTTTCTGGTATTCATTAATTAAACAATACTGTTGTTCCTTCACTGCCTTAACAGCATCTATTTCTTGGAGCAGCCTGTCCCAGCAGGGCACCACAGGCTCCGTGGTTTGCAGCTCTGCTCTGTTTGATCCTGTTCCATTGGGAATCGCTTCTTCACTATGGCACAGAGACTTTGCTTTCCACGTTTCCAGCTCACTCTGTAAATCCTACAATCAAGCCCACCACAGAGAGGGGATTAAAGGATGATCTTAAAACACTTTCGGCTTTAAACACAAAATACAGTTAAATACTGATTCACCTACAAACATATGCCTGCTCATCCACATGCAGAGGAGCACGGGTGCCTGTGCACATCATGGACGCACACGTGCAATCCAGGTGTATCTACTGCTGCACTCCAGAAGGGCAGTACAAACTATGGGATTCATGTGGACATGCTCACAGTAAGGCACAGTGTTTGCAGACAAACTGACTAATCGTGCAGTCAAACCTCAGATAAGACCATGTGCAACAATTTCGGTTTGCCCAAGTGAATCAGAATTCTGTAAGGGTATCACTGTCTTAACAATGAGAATGGCTTTGCAGTTTCCATACCTCCAGCTCTTTTAGTTGTTCATTTATAAGCACCATATCCAGTTCAGCCACTTCCTTTTTCAGCTCATTGACCTTTTGTTCCTCTTCAAAATATTCAGTGTTTACTTGCACTCCAGGAAATGGTTCCTTCTGGACAACCACTTCTGCACCTGTGTCCTACAATGCAAAACAGGATTCTTATTGCTGAAGGTCCTAAGCCAACAAGTTTTCTGACTGCAGCACTTGGCTTCACATGTTTAAGCCATGCCTAAATCCTGCTCTTGTCTCTCCCACAGCCTTTGTGGGTCAACCAGGACCCAGAAACTGGAACCTGCCACCTCTGCAGTCACCCTGGCTTGCCAGCACTTCTCAGAGAGCTATGAAACCTCTGCCCATCATTTTAAGTCTGAAACTCTGATATCCCCACCTTCAAATAACATCCTCTCTGCACCCACATCTGCTACAGATGAATTCACATGTTTGTTATGTCTTCTCCCTCTCTTCCTTACATATCCATGGAACTTCTTCCTCTCTTCACATGCACATTCCTTCTGCTCAGCACCTGCCTTGACTTCCTGCTGTGTCCTTCACCAGGGCATTATTTCAACTGTTCTTCACAGAGCAACTCATGCATGAAGCAGCTTGGCTGTGACACAAAGCCATGACTGCCACTGGCACAAGTGCTATCCAAAATCTGGGGTAAAATGAGAGCATTAGGGAGCCATGTCTCAATCAGGGTGGGGAGGAAGGGATTAGGAGGCTCCAGAGCCAGTCCCTGGCACTGTCTCTGATTCCCATGACAAAAGTACAAGTCACTTGAGGTGGGGCCATGTTTAACATGTTTAACCTTCAGCTATTGCAGACAAGAATATAAATGAAATGTCCCAGGCTAATTGGGTCACATGGCAATACCTTAAAAATCTTTCTGCATTTCCCTTCCCCCAGTACCTGTCTGTATGTGCAGATCTGTTCCACATATACTTTATATGAGTGAATGCATACAAATACACAGATATAACTACAGTGTTGAGCTTCTCCATGGTACTAACATCTAAAATGAATAACAGTAAAAAAAATCTTGTTTGATAAACTTACTGTATTGCTACTTTAGATACTATTTTACTAGGAAGCAGCCAGCTTTCTCAGCAGCCATATATCATTTGTAAGCTGTCACTGTCATCTGTCCCTTTGTTGGTCATGATCTATACACAATATACCTGCTTCCAAGTATGGGAAACAAACAGCACATAGTACACATTATCAGAAAAGAATAGTTCCATTTGTTTGAACTCTTTTGGTTGTTTTCAGTCAAAACTGAAGGGGACCACTGCTGAAATAGTCAATCAGAGAGAACTTTTCAATTTCTCTGTGTACACATCCATAACAGTTGTATCAATTCAGACATAACATTTTATCTCAAGAGACTCTGGAGTGCCATAGAGCTGAAGTAAGCAGAAAAACATAGCTAAGCTATCAAAGAGCAAGGAAGAAATCCACTTTACAAGATTGAAATATCAACGCATCAAAACACACAAAAAAGTGTCCTGACTTTAAGAAAAACCTCAGGATTGCAGTGTACCTGTTTTGCTTGTTTGTGTGATGTTCTTGTAGCACACCGTGGCACTGCCTCCCTGGATACAGACTGGGGTCACACCTCAAATCCTGTGCCCATTTTTTGGACCCCTCACTACACAAAAAAGACATTGAGTTGCTGGAGCATGTCCACAGAAGGACAATGGAGCTGGGGAAAGGTCTGGAGCACAAGTCTGATGAGGAGCAGCTGAGAGAGCTGGGGGGGAGCTCAGCCTGGAGAAAAAGAGGCTCAGGGGTGACCTTATCACTATCTACTACTCTCTGAAGGTGAGGTGGGGGTCAGTCTCTTCTCCCAGGTAGCAAGTGACAGGACAAGAGGGAATGGCCTCAAGGTGTGTCATGGGAGGTTTAGATTGGATATTAGGTAAGATTTCTTCATGGAAAGGGTGGTCAGGCATTGGAACAGGCTACCCAGCCAAGTGGTGGGTCACCATCCCTGGATGTATCTAAAAGACTTGCAGATGTGGCACTTGGGGACATTGTTTAGTGGTGGACTTGGCAGTGCTAGGTAAATGGTTGGACTTAATGGCCTAAGAAGTCTTTTCCTACCTAAATGATTGCTTTGTTCTTCAAATGTTTTTCAATAGCACCCAGGATTATCTCCATAATTTTTCCAGAAACTGAGGTTAGTCTAACTGGTCTATAGTTTTCTGGGTCTTCCCTCACACCCTTCTTGTAAATTGGAATATCATTGGCTATTTTCCAGTCAGCATGAACCTCTCCAGACTCCTAAGACGCCAGGGAAATTTTGTTGGGGTTTCCAGTTAGAGCAGACATTCAAGTCCCACGTAAGACCTGCCAACAGACAGGCCAGCTGTGGACCTACCAGTAGGTTTAACTTGAAGATTAGATCTGGCCCTACCTTCAGTTTAGGAATATGGTGTCCAAGATCAGCAGTCACAGGGCACTTGTGATGTAACTCCCTTACTCTTAAAGAAGAATAGACTTAGTAAAGTCATTTAGTAATAACCTTGTCACCAACTCAGCTTGAATCCATTCTCCTTTCCCTATTTTATTTCATTTATTTTCTTGCACTGGATCACTCTTGGATTTCAGTTTTCTGATCTGCCTTCCTTACAATGGCAAAACTATCACAACTAACTATAATAACATGGAAAGAAGTTGTATTGATTAACAATTAAAAGAGAAACTGTAAATATCATAAAATAAAGACTGATTATGACGTCTCTAAAAACCAGTTTGAACTCTCTTTTGAACAGATCCACTGAAAAACATGATGTGGGTAGCACTTTGGATAAAGTTCAAAACTATCATGGAATAAGAATATAAAGAATAAATAAGAACTATACACAATGGTCTTGATTTTGATGTGACAGTAATTGTCTCTTCTTTTAAAAGAACTTCAGCTGAAGCTCATATGGAAACAAAAATTCAATGGCTGGCAAACTTTGCTTGAAGTAATAAACCATGGGTTACCTCATGTGCAGAAACTGGGGGATTAGATCCCAGGCCACCTTTCTCAGCTGCTGCAGGTTCCAGGACTTGACTGTTCTGGCACACTTTCTGTTGAACCTCTTCCTCGTCTTCTCTGTATGACTGATTCTTGACATCACTAGGTTTCTTCTTTTGGTGTAAGAAAAATAAAAGAAACGAGTAATCAAAAAGCCCTAATCAAACTCGCTATGTAATAATTACAGTGCTTGAGATGACAAAGTTATGAAGCCCATAATTATAAGTAGATGGGGAAAACCACAATTACATCTCCTAATTTACTGTGGGCAAGGTTATGGCAGAGGAAAGCACTTAGAAGAAGCAGTGATGTAATTCTGCTATAAATTTTTAGAAAAATTGCAGATTGCAAGTGTTCATACTCTGACCTACACTGTTCCTGTTATTCTAAGCAGAGACCTGTGTACTCCTGGACTCAGTCTTGAATGCATTTTTTAAAAGGTTTAGCTTTTTCCTGAGGCTCCTTGCACTTGTGCTGTAGACAGAGAGTCTGTGGTTAGACACCCAGCCCAATTACCAGGCAGAATAGTCCTGTGGGCAACCTGGAGATTTGCTGGATGCAACTTTCAGCATCTCATACAGTTGCTAAACTGAAGTCTGGCTCTGCAACACCCCTTCAGGGAGCGGATGACAGCAACGAGACCCCTGTCAGCCTTTTCATCTCCAACAGGAACTTGGCCATTCCCACTCATTACAGCTCCAGCTCCTAAACACTGCTCTAGTATCAAAATTCCCCTTGTACTGGGATGCACCAAACAGGACACAACATGTCAAGTACAGCCTCACACATGCAAAGTAAATATGTAAATAAAAAATCTACATAACTGAAAGAGACTCAAGCGTAAGTATATAATAGTATTCAAACAAAATGGTCAAAAGACTTCACAAAATACATCCAGGTGACTTGGAATGCAATATCCCTTGGAATGCAGTATCCTCAGCAAACTATTAAAGAAAATTCCCTATATCCTAATTTTAAACGTACAGGAAAGGATTAAGGGAGTTAACACATACTAAGTATACAACACATCAGACAAAATTAGCTCAGTGTAACTTCAGATTTTTATTACTTATTTATTAGTGGTATCATCCCCACTACAACTAAGCTTATGTATGTACCCCAAATTCAACTGCTCTTGTGTAATCTCATGTCCAGTTACCTTTGCTGGATGGGTTTCCTTTCTTGTTTCATCAGCTTCAGAACGAACACCATCCTTATGTCTTTCCATTTCTGCTTCATCACCCAGAACTGCACTGTCCAGAACATCCTCTGGGACCCTGTCCTGTTTGTCCATACCTGGGCTCTCCTTATCAGCCTCCCCCTGATTTGCAAAATACAAGATGTTTACAATCAGTAAAAGTCACAATAACAAAATCTAAGCTTCCTGAGAATCTTCCCACTCCATAATGTCTACTTTCAGTTTAGTTTAATGAATAAAGGAAAAGGCTGGGGTAACTCAAATCCAGAGTATCTTGGAAACTCCTGCTCAGATCAGTTCAACATACCAGGACCTTAACCACTCAAACAGTTACAAGACAAAACAAACAGGAGTAACTGCTCACATGATTTTTAATATGGTTATAGAAGTTTCTGCTTAGACACATTTGGTAACTATTGATCTTACACCTTCTCCAGAAATCCCATTATGGACAGTTTCCACTGTGGCATTTTGATGGTCATCTCTCCCACCTACTGCTGTTACTCAATGGTCGGGTCAATGAGGGAGTTCTTCAAATCATTCCCTCAGCTCTGCACACATGAAGTCATTTACAGTATGAATGCCCTGAGGTCCCCTGAAGATCAGCAATTCCAGGTTAGTGACCTCTGACTACCTACAGTGACAAAACCTGCTGAATCCCCACCTCTGGAAGTGTTCCAGGCCAGGCTGGATGGGGCTTTGACAAACCTGGTCTAGTGGAAGGTGTCCCTGTCCACGGCAGGAGGACGGAAATGAGATCTTTAAGGTCCCTTCCAACCCAAACCATTGTGTGATGCTATGATTTTATGAAATCACAAGTATGTGGCAGGTTTTGCATCATTGAAAAAGTGAGTCCAAGCCCTGGGGGCTTGCAGAGACAATCACATTAATCTCTTGCACTCTTCATGTGAGCAAGGCTGAGGGGGTGATCTGGAGAGCATAATTTATCATTCCTTTCATCAGATAAGGAAAATATGTCTCTGTAAGACTACAAATTTTAAGGAATTGCATATGCATTTCTAATGAACACACAGCCACACATACAGTTATATACACTGACATGTATTTGTCAGGTACCTGAACAGCCTGCCCCAATATGTCCTTGCTGAGATTGATATCCTTTAACGAGCTGACTGACAATAGACTGCTTTCCTCCAAAACTGGATCGTTCTGCTTCTCTTTCTCTGACATATTTCCATTTACATCTTGACCCTAAGAGAAATGATAGAAAAGAAAATCTGCTTCTGTGACCATAAATGTTGCATTTTAACATTAAATCTCTGAATGGCAAAAATTATTATCGTTGAAAACAAACAGGACAAATACTGTGTTGCAGTTCTAAACAAGTCATACTGGTTTAAGAGAAGCTCTCAAAGCTCTTTGGCACAGGCTTATCTGCAATTTTCTCATCTATACACCCTCTCCCCCGTGTCCTGACCAAGGATACCTGCTCTAATTCCTGGCAAGAGAAAGCTATATGCATATTATATTTAAATGGAGAATTGTAGTTTTGAATACACGTTACTGGCTTGTTACAGACTTGTTATGACAAGTTAAGGGAGTTTTTTTCCACATCTTTGAATCATACACATGTATTTACAAAAGGCTTCATTTACATGAAATTAAGGATACAATATACAGAATATATTTGTGAGACAGGTGCCTCTTTACTGTCAACAAATAAACTCACATCACACATTTCCAAAGGCTCCTTCAGCTCCACTGCTGTGGGGCTCTCCTCTGCAGCCGCACCATTGTCAGAAGTGATCTGTATCTCTCTCTTCAACATTGTATCTGCCTTTTCTTCCATTTGTACTTCATTACCAAACTCATCTTTTAACTCAAGGGTTTCACTGAAAATATTTTCCTTCTTTTGCTTGACATTTTCAAGTCTTTCTTCCAGGCTCCTGTGTTCGTTCTGAAGTGTTTCAATCTCATCCTTAATAAACTTCTGTCCTGCTGAAGAGGTGTTTTGTTTAACAGTTTCTGCTAAAACCAAAATCTTCTTTAAAGTGTCCTCATATCGAATAAGAGGTCCTTGTTGTTCCTTTAGACACACAAAAAAAAAATTATTTGAAGTGTTTTCACTCAATCTAAAGTCAATCTCTAAAATCATAAATATTTGTTGTCAACAACAAACTGTGTTGAAAAGTACATGCAGACCTATTTGTTGCAGAAAGTCAAATACTAAACCAGTAATTTTCTCAGCCATTTTTATGTACAGAGATCACCTGGAGCTATAAGCAATACAATGATAAAATGATCCGATAGCACACTGTGTGGCACATGATGATCCTTCCAAGTTCTTAACAGATAATCCCCCCCACATCTCTCCTCTTCCATTTCAGTTGTTAGAGGTACAGCAAATTCTGGAGGAAGCAGAATTGCAGTGACCCATATCTGAGCTATGGTTTCAGCTTCCAGTAGCTCTCTACACTCATGGATTATTATCCGTTCTGCCAAAGAGCAAAAGAATGTCCACTTATGCACGAAGGACACTTCTTAAAACTGAACTTGGCTCACTGACATTTTCCTGAGCTTTCCACACTGGCTAATTTAAAGACACTTACTAATACCAAATGTAATGATATCTTTCCTTATTATGCCCAGAGAGGAAAAATAAGATCCCAACCAAACAAACTGAAAAGACCTGTATGCTTGAGCTAGGACAATTTTACCTTCAGTTCAGCCAACAGTACAGGTCCCCTCAGTTCATTCAGAGTGGTTTTAGGCATACAATTATCTTGATAAAAGGAACACCACATATACTTTTTGTTTTAGAAAGGTTCCTAGTTTTTCAGTTTTACACCATTAGCAGTTCTCTTTTATAAATGTGATGGTCTCTAGGGCATGGACCCTTTCTCGATGATGCAGAACCTGCAACATACCTCTGACTCCAACTGGTTTTGCTCAGTTGATGGTTGTTCCATTGCTGGACCTTCACAACCATTAAGCTTCTCAGAGACGGTTTTTAGCTCAGTGCTCAGGCCTGTTACCATATCCTGAAACTGCTGGTGCTCTTGAACACGACTTTCTAATGTCTGCACGATGGCCTAGAAACCAAGTCCACCATTATCTCAAACAAACTTAACTCATCCACAGACTGTCACAGCTTTTCCAGGACCTCACCAGCACAACAAACTTGCTTGCTTTCCATAAAATACCTAACCACATAAGCATCTTGCTCTCTTCCCAGCACATCAGGGAGTCCATCACAAACAAAATTTTTATTAGTAGCAGGAAGCAGAAAGATTGGCATTCCATAAAAATGTACTTCTAAAAAGGACGTTTTCTATTCAAAATGGATGCTAAAGGCAGAATGCCACACAGGATGCAACTACATTGGGTGAAACCAGTACAAACAAGATGCTGGAAAAGCATCTTTGAGATATTTTCCAAATTCATTCCTCCCAAAGGAAGGAAACCTACCATGGCTTGGAGAATATAAGAACAAATGCTTCATATTTTAACCATCCAAATCTGTTTACACGGGTACAAAATGTTCTTCACACTTACTGTGGTCTCATTTGTATAAACATTTATCCCTCTACAGAGCACAAGGCAGTGAGTAGGAGCAACTGGTGCTCTTTTTCTCACAGTAAGAAAGAGAGAGAGAAGAATTCCCTGCCCTTTTTTTCAGAGGAACTTCCTCCACTCCCAGCTTTACCCATAAACTTCCTATCTGAATGACACTACAGGTAAACAGTGAAATTGCAACCAACAGGAACACCAAGAATCTCAAAAGGAAAGAGACTGAGGTTCCAACCTGGAGTTGGCTGAGCAGATTTTCATGTTGGTGCTTTAATTCTGACCATTCCACCTCTGTGAAGCAGGGATCCCCAGTGTGACCCTGTAGATGATCCTTCTGGCTTTTAAATTCACCGAATTGGGAAGTTAAGCCTTCTACTTTCTGCAGGAGGTCGGCATAGTTTGCCAGCTGAGCTTGCTTCTCCTGCAAACCAGGCTGAAGGGCAAAACCCATCTCCTGTTGCTGTTTCTCCAGTTCCATTAGAGCCCGTTTCAGATCTTCTCTGATTTGCTCATATTGCTCCCTGTTGCACTGAAGTTGCTCTTGAGGGCTAAGAAAAAAATACTGTGTTTAATAGTATAAAGCAATCAAATTTATTGATTACACAGAAAATGTCAAACTGTGAACAAGTCAACCATCAGGATGAATTTGAGTGTACTGAACACTTTTCTTCAGGTTTTAAATAACTAATCAGACTGGAATTTTCAAGGTGATGAAAAGCACTGAAGTTACTGCAGATGAAGAGGACTTAAATGCAAGACAAATGACTAAGCCTCTTGAACCTTAACATATAAGCCCACAGTTTCAAGCATCTGAGATATGATGCTCATGTTCTGTATTTTTCTGCTTTTCATTGAAGCAGAAGTTCTGTTTAAAAACTACAATATGGTTATGAATCTGTTTTCTCTGACTTTTCATGACAGTCTCCTGAAAGGGAATGTTCTGTAGAAGACACACATCACATTGGTTGGGATGGAGGTGAGGGAGTGTTTTAGAGATACAGACAACAAAACCAGCATATGCAATATGGGTTATTTTAGTACAATCCAGTAATTACTTTCCTGACCTTTACACAGGATTTTGATTTGTGTGCTTTATAAGCATGCATGCTGATCTGCTGCAGGTCAACAGGTTGCATTTGTCCACAGGAAATATGCAATGAGACATCAGTAACATCTGTATGTTCATACTTAGTGATGAAGCTCAGATAGTTTCCAGATGGAACTTAAATGCCAACATTTGAAAATATGATCCCACACAAGCAAATCCAAATAAATAAATTCTGGTTATAAATCTGTAAAGTATAGCAGGATAAATGAGGACAAAAGGAAAGCTTAAGTGTTTTGATTTTGCCCCTCAAGATTCATATTTTTCAGCAAATGACAAACAAAGCACCGCCTCGCATATGTTAAGTACTCTTGCACCAAGTTTTCTGTTCCAGCTTCTCCCTGCTGTTGTTACCCTGGTGCATCTGTTACTCACAAGCCTGATCCTGCAGGTCCTAAGCATCTTTTCAGACCTGCAGAGCACCTCCTCTCCTGTCTTCACCACGCTGTGAAGAGGATGCTCTGCATTCTGCTGTGTTGGATCCAACACAGCCAAAGCTCCATCTTCCTCAGCTCTACTTGTACTGTTTTTACTGGGTGCTCAGTAGTAACAAAAGGCAACAGAATATTCTCTGGCTATTTATGGCTACACCAGAAAATATCTCTGGCTATTCCCCACTTGACTATTCAGTCCAAACTGTGCCCTGCCCCTCCACAATATTGCAGAAATACAAGTATTTTTGTAGGTACCTCGTTCTGCACCCAAAGAACAGAAATTCAATGGAACTGGTGCAGGAGGAAGAGAAAAAAGTCAATATAGCAGTAAATGATCTGTACTGCCTCTTGGCAAGTTCCACATTACCTGCTGTATTCAGTGGCCACCTGACAGATGCTTTCCCACTTTTTCTGCAGCTCAGAAATGGTCTGCTGAACCTCTGGCTTCTTATTTTCCTCATTTTTCAATAAAGTTTCTCCTACAGCTACCATACTCTGTATTTTGACCTCTCCTTCTTCTCTGAGGGCTGTGATTTCCTGTATTAAACAAGATGCAGAAGCAGTACATGTACAATTATTTTTTGCTTACAAAATAAAAAGTATTACAATTGTTCTTTCATACTTTGCACACTGCTGTTCAAGACAACAGAATTCTTCCAATATATTACATAACAGATACATAAACAGATAGATGATCTGATTTTGAAAGTCTGGAATAATGAAGCTGATTTATTAATTATTGTCTACATAAGAGGAGACTGTGCTCACAAATAAAAAGAACTGCTCCAAATCTCATGTCACAATACTACTCATTTCCTCAGAATGAAACTTGTAAATCCCAGCACTCTCATCCTGTGTAGTCAGAGAAAGGAGACACTGAAGAGGACACTGGGGCCTGAGAGACCCAGCCAGGCAGTGGAGCAGCCCAGCACAATGGCCATGCAGGACACCTCAGAAGCCACACAATTTGCAGAGGGTCTCCAGACACCCCAGCTACATTACTGACCTCCCTCTCCACTCCCGGAATAGGCTACGATGGGAAGGCACGTGGCCACCAGCACCTCCTGAGTTCAGTGCCGCTTCACCCAGAGATGCAGCAATGAATCTCATCTTAGGTGGGAAATAACCTATGCAAAATCCAAACAAAAAATACCAGACATCCCCTGCCCCTCCTCAAATAAGCCATGAAACTACAGGCCATGAGCAGTGACAGTGTCTTTCAGGAGGCATTGACTCATCAAGCATTCCCCTGGTATTAGCTTGAGCTGTGAGGTGAAAAAGGAATACATTTAACACAATACCTTTATCTGATTAATCCTTTGCTCTGATGGCAACTCACTTTCCTGGGAACTCAGTTTATCAACAGCCTCTTCAAGCTTTTTGATCCAGCAAGAAACATCCTGGGCAAGCTCTTCAAAATTTTGTTCCTCCACTGGAAGTCTCTCAGAATTCCCTGCCATTCCACTTACATGTGTTACCAATGTGTGGTACCTACTAATAAGATTACTGGCTTCTGAAATAGTTTCATATTCTGCCAGCCCAGCCTCCCTCAAGGAATTTGCTAGCTGAGCCATGGAGTCAAATGGTTTTCTGAAAAATAATAATAAAAAAGAATTAATAAACATCTACTTGTTGTAACAACATGGAACAATCTTGTTTAGAAGACAGTTCTTAGACAGAGACCAAAAAAAACCAATACCTCTGCATTAATAGTGTTTTATAGAAGTTTTCAAGTTTAGTCTCATCTTTATTGATCTCTTTTAGTTTTTCCTCCTGAGCAGTGAGCCATTCTTCCAAGGCTGAGCTGCTTTCTTCAAGGCTAAAAGTGAGTATAAATACACAGTCAGGTCAAAATGAGAGGCATTACACAGCTAAAACCTGATGACAAGAGTGTTTTTGCTGAACAAGTAACATAAATATCATGTGTCAGATCAAGCAACACTTAGAGCACAAGCTTTATTTTAAGTATCTCAGTTCATGTCACTGAAACTAACCACAGTTCCCATATAGGTCTGCTATGAAATGAAAAAAAAAAAAGAGGCATATAACAAAACACACATTATCCTTTAAATAAATACCATTCTTTATAAAAGCAGGGTTGTTTGCCATTCACTATGGGTGTTTAATAATGAATCATTTCATACCAGTTGTGATTAAAATGTCAGAAACTACAGTAGCTCCTTACCTACTGAGCTGCTGGAGAGAAGCACCAAGTTCCTTTTCCCGTTTCTGACATTTGGAGATCAATCTTTGTAGTTCTGCTTCTTGATCTCTCACACGGCTGTTAAGGTGGTTAATGCTTGCTTTGGGCAAGTAAGGCTTCACTTTATTTAATAAAGTTTTAACCTCTTGGATATCTCTATCTTTGCCTTCAGACATTAGGAAGTGCTGAAAAAGAACATAAATACAAGATGTGTTTGCTGTAGTATAATGGATATTTATGTTACAAGAGTTTTTCAACTCCCCATATCTTCACCAATATTTTTTTTCCATGAAAAGGAATATATGTTAATTCACAGTTTGCTGACAATTCCATTTGCAAATGGAAAAGTTGCTGTTTGTAAAATAAGGAGAAAGTGAAGTATATGACTTGTTTTTTCTTCTCTGCAGCACAAATATACACAGAAGAAACAGGCAAGCAGCATTCAAATCTAGCACTGACATCTCCTGCTGCTGCTTAACTGTGATTGCTTCTTGCAGATGTTGTGGCTTTTCCATCTGTTTTCTGTTGATTCTGTCTGACTCAGAGACAAAATCTGGCTACAATAAAATGAATGCATATTTTTCACATTTGAGTCCATTGGGGGGGGTCAGAATTTCGTGTTACTCTGTACATATTTGACTTTCTGCATCTTTGCACACTGAAGGACTTGGTCAAGGTCCACTGACTTTCATTAACTACTGTTCTGTCTCTCACTTGCCCAAATATGCCTGAACTTGAACACCGATACTTCATTTGAACTAAGTTTTATTTTTCATTCCACTTATTGTCCTAATGCTTTAAGTTACATGAAATGTTCTTTCTGCCTCAAGTTACAAAGCCACTGCTGGTGAATTCACTCCCAGGAATAGTCTCCTGTGTGAAGAGTGAAACTTCAAGAACAATCAGCTTTAGAAATTAGAACATTTTAATTCTTTACCTTTAGCCTCTGTAGTCTTTCTTCCAGTATCGGTTTTGTTTCTGAGGGGTCAAAGCAGTCCTTCAAAGACAGCTGAGTGCTGCTGAACCAGTCATTAAAATTCTTGCACTGACCTGAAAAAAAGATACATTCCAATTTTCTTCACTAACTGTATCCTGTAAAAGAAAATCCTATTTAACATGGAGATTTCAGACAATTTACAGCTGTATTTATCAGTGCTACTGTCAAAGGTTGCTTTTTACTACAGAGTGTATGACTGAAAATGCTGCAGCTCATATTTTTTGTACCCAACATTAACTGCCAACAAACCTACCTGTTCACTTGGAAGGGACAGTCTGTTACACACAGCAGTTTGGGTAAACAAGACCTGGAATAGCCTCCTGGCAACTTCTCATTTTCACACAAATTAATATCACTTTAAAAATATGGAAAGATATGAAACTACCTTTGGGCTGAATTCCCCAACTGCACAATTCTGTGTCTGCTATAAGCAATAACACTATTCATTCTTATAACTACGTTTAAGTAAAAAATGACTGGAAAAAATGAAAACATTGGATTTCTGCATTTTTAAATTAAGTACTCTGACATTTGTTCCTCAATTATGCTTTATACTTCTTGTATCTATTTTTTTAAAACGAAAAATAAGAAAAAAAAAAACACTTTCATCCAGACTGATTGGTTTGTTGGGATCGAAGGCAATTTTTCTCCAAATTTTTATCGTGTTCAGAACCCCCAAGCAGTTTGAGATATCGAAGCAGTTTCAGACATCAAACCAATTAACTGCATAACCTTTAAGTCATTATGGTGATCAATGCAAACCTATAAAGGCACACAAATGTGAAATGTGTTTGCTTACGGTTCAAAACATCGATAAAGTGATCTTGAAGCACATGTTTCTTGTTATTAAATAAGTCAGTGACACATTTAAGCTGCTTATTTAATTCATCCACATCAGGACAATCCGTCTCTTCTTGGAGTAAAGCCACATGGTGTTCTTGTTGCAGAATTTTCTGGTGTATCTCCTAAGGTTGAAAAAAACAGGACAGTTTTTAAAAAGAAAATTTTGAAGTGCAAGCAGAAGTTCACTGTACAGAGACGCTTTAGCACAAGCTAGAGTTTTCCAAAAGGGTTTAGCCCTGCCTATGTGTCAAAATAATTTCTTAAATTACACTGGCATTAACAAGGCAATCAGTTGGTAGATAAAAGCACTAAATTCTCCTTGAGCAGTGTGCATATCCCTGTATGCATACATAATCACACAGGCATTCACTCATGCACAGCTTGGCATCACACAGAATACATATGTGAACAGTGACATAGTATGTTCCAGAGCATATAATACCTAGAAGTTACAATGCCTTAGCTGCCATAGGCATTATTCCACCCCTTAATGCCTTATTCTGTATGTGAAGTCCCTGTGAGCTGAAAGATAACTTAGAGGAAGCTAGAAAAATGAATTAAAAGCTCTTTCTTCCAATGCCCGTGATTTCACTGCCCCCAAACACTAATGGTCTGACACCCAGGGTGTACATATCCACTCACTGCTCCACAGGAGGTTTAAATCTTGCCAGCCTAAACCTCCAAGCAGGGAGCTTGAGTTTGAGCAAATATTTGGCTGAAGTTGTTTACTGGGAGATCCCCTTGCAGGCAGGCTCAGGTGGCACAAAGACATCCTCTGGGTAATATAAAGTCTTGGAAAATATACAACCCAGTACCCTTGAACATATCCTGGGTGAATTATTGTTGTTGTGCCTAGGATTAACCATTTCCAATAGCTGCAAGGGTTAACTAACTACATATGGTAATTCCAGTGAAAACAGGCTGTTCTTTCATGTTTCTGGCAGTTTAATGAAATATTCAAGCCAGGCTCTTCACTTGAGTTATTCCAGCAGTTTACAACTTAGACGGGACAAACACTTATGAAGACTTGCCCACGGGAGAAATAACAAACAAATTTATAAAACTTACATAATTTCTAGTATGTTACCTCTAATTTAGTAAAGATCTCTAAGGTGTCTGAAGGAGATAAAGCTTTTAAAAGTGACTCAGTCATTCCAATCTGTGTCTTGGCCAGATCAAGGTCTCCTCTCAGTTCTGCTGTATTCACGGTGAGTTCACTGGTCCCTCGCTTCGGTGACAAGAACTCTTTTATTAGCTCCATTTTTTGTACAACAGATGATCTGATGACCTTAAAATTGGAAATAAACATACATAAATTATACTGGATTAAATTCCTAGAATATTACAAAAATCCATGATAGACATAAAAAGAAATTAAATTATCCGAAGTCCAGACATTTCAATCACAGTTTGTTCCAATTTGTTCCCCCTCCCACTCCACAGACTGAAAAATAATAGTATTTAAGCCCTGCTTTTCTGAGGACAAATAATCTCAGTCTGTCTTTATTAGCATATGCACCAGTGCTGCTTTATTAACAAATTTATTTGTCGGTCTACTCCAGTGTCTACTCTGAGCTGGATTAAGGCCTTACATGCTCTTCAGCTGCCATGGAAAAGAGGGTGGCAGCTTTCTCTGTAACACACCTCCCTGCAGGGATTCCATCAGGGCAAAATCCCCACAGTGACCCAAAAAACAGGCAAGGGCAGCAGAGATGTGGGGAGCTCTGGCTGGAGACTATTCACTAAGGAGCAACAGGTCCTCAACCTCATCCTTAAGGCTCCCACTGATTTGCACGAGGCAGGAACTCAGTGGGATCATGCTGAAACACCACACCAGGGATTCAGGGCATCTGGTGCTCCCAAGGAGCACAGTATGCACAGCACAAGGTTGCTGAGTCCTTTCCTAAGCTCCTTAGATCACTTTACCCAGTGAAACTCCTCTGAGTTCACTGCCTGCTGAGGATAAACACAGAAATAGCCCAACGGGGTCAAGCTCAAGGTGCATCTGACAGACACTGCGAGTGGATGCTTAGGGAACTGCTACAGGATCAAGGCAGGGCTACCATGGTCTTAAACAGTGGAGGAGGATTTATTCTTTGCTGTGTGAAGTTAACACAAAAGGAAGATGAAATCCATTGGGCCTTGTTGCTGGCCAGTAGCTCAAAGTCAGATGTCACTGATATTGGCCTGTTTCAGCAGGTCTGCAAAACACCTGGGTCAGGCCTAAGTCCCAACGAGGCACAGAAGTGACAGAGGGCTTTGTGTTTAAAATGACAGGTTTTGTTCTAACAGCTTGAGACAGTCAACAAATGAAATGTCACTGTTCATAGCCAACAAAATGCCTCCAATACTCTTTGGGTAGAATCATAGAATTAACTGGGTTGGAAGAGACCTCCGAGATCATCAAGTCCAACCCTTGATCCAACCCCACTGTGATTTAAGTCAAACCAAGAAATTAGTGTGGCAAAGACAATACTGAAGCAGGGCTGCACTAATGAGTAATGACATATCAGATGTAAAAGCTTCTTCATACCTGCAGCTCCAGTGGAGGTTCATTACTATTCAGAAGTTCTTCTATCTCAGCCACCGTGTTGTCAAATTTCTGGAGTTTCTGCTCTTGGACTCGTAGGCATGCCTAAAGGTGGAAAAATCACATTTGTGTCTTACCTCCCCCAAAAAATTACATTTCCATGTTTCTGTTAAAAAAATTATATTAAAATATTCTGATTCTGCATTTTGGCACGTAGAGCTGTCACAACTCACCCATTTCCTGATTTTCATTTTAGCAACTTAGACATTTTTTTGTATTAGAGTAAGAAAAATTCTCTATTTCTCAGGCAAAACAGTCGTTAATGCAAGTCTAGCATAAATTTAACCATCTCAATTATTTTGCTTCAAGTAAATTTGCAGGACAATAATTTAATTTTGCATTAATTTCTTGCTGCTTCTGTTAAAGGGATATTCTCAGATGTTACAGACAAAGTCAAGAACCGGCATCCCAATGATGGTATGGGTCACACTTTGGTATGGATGGGATAAAAAATAACACACACTGTAAGCACTTTTTAAATATAAGTCCTCTGTATATTAAAAGACCTCTACTCATTTGAATGGATTTTGGAACAAGTCAGTAATGTGAAGGTAAAATGCCAACTTCAACCTATGAACAGGATAATGGCATTATCTCATATCCCCAGATCGATATTCCAAACTCCCTCAGGACAAAGCATTCCTTTGCAGTCGCTGTACAAGCAACAATCAAAACGTGCTGCAGCCCTTAAAAGAGTCTGCATTTGCAAGCAGGCCACAGGAGAAAGCAGCACTTTTCTCATACTGTTTATACTGAAATTATCTTTAATTACACAGTCAAATAATTCATTACTCTTCTTCTGTGAGGCTTCTTGAACACACATGCACCAGTGCTCTGCTGGGCAGTCACAAAGGACCCCGGGTTTCAACCCTGTGTAACACAATACACATTGCGACAGTTGGGTTTGGTTTTTTTTTTTTTTGTAATTAACAGATGTTTCAGGATCAACAATACAAAGAATAATACTAAAGTGATAAAGGAACCTGATGCCCTCTTGCACTTGAAATCATTTTACAAAAACACCAATGCACCGGGTTTATTTTCTCTCGTACTTTGCTTTTACAGTAGCTCATGGGAACGTGGTTTGTCTCTCCCTTGCCCTGTTCTCCTGCTTCCTTTGAGAATTCCCCTCTCACACAGATGCAGTGGAGTAACCTCAGCGCAGCCACCTCCAATGCAGCCCTTCCTAAGCATGAGCAGAGTCACACTGGGGGCACAGTCACGTCATGCCGGACTTGAGCAGCTTCCAGGTTACAAAATGGCTCTTAAATGCAGTTTCCAGCTGGTGCATTTTTGCTGGAGCCTTCAGGGACTTAAACTACCCCAGGTAAATTCTAACAATGCACTGGTAAACACATTAATAATGTGACAAAATGTCCACTGCTGCAGAGTGGATATACCATTGTTTCCCTGTGAAGATCCATACACAAAGGACACCTTGGCATTTTACTGCTCTGCAAATTAAAACAAATGAGCAGTGGTAACAGTTGGAGGAAAACTGCAACTAAGCATAATAAAAAACAGGGCATCTGTAGCTTGTAAACACTGAGAAAAAACAGCCTGCATATTTTCAAACAAGTGGATACAGGCTAGATATATGCCTCAACCCCACTCAAGCAGGAAATTATTTTGGTTTGGTAGACGCTGGTTATAACCACAACGAAGCAGCACAACTGGTCCATTATGGCCCTGAAGTCAGAAATTAAAATATTTACCCCCGTATGTGAAGCTCTTCAATGGCTCAGGCCCAGTGCATGTGTTTTTACACCCAACTGCACTCTGATACCAAGAATTAATGCTATAATCTGTGCAAAAAGGGAATAGGCAGCCCAGGCTCTGCTGATGTCTGCCCGTGTGCAGCCCCTGGAGACCCCCAGCAGCCAGACACTGCTAAGGCTGCATTAAGTTACACCGGGGAGCACACTGGGACAAGGAGAAAATAAACCACCTCTGCAACCTCCTCCTGAACTGTGTGTTGCCCAGCTGTTTCTGAGGCTCCAGTATCTTCACTGATGGGCAATTTCTACCTAGAAAACTAAGCATTTTTATCCTAGACACACTCTTCCCTTTCTTCTCTATGCCATGGAAATATGTGCACCACTGTACTCCAGGCTCCAAGCTTTCCAGGCCTTCTCTTTGCTCTATATTTGTACAGCACAAATGAATGAGGGGATTTTTCTAGTCTAAAGCAGCATTTGCAGTGCTGCATTGACTGAAAACAATTTAGTACCCATATACACTATCTATACATTAGTTTCCAAGACCTGTATCCCCAATGAGAGGCATTATCTTCAATGAAACTACCCGTGCAGATACAACTTCAAATGTTACAACTTCCTCTGCTTTTCCAGTGCTGATATTCCTAGGCAAAATTTTAGTGCATGTTTATAGTCCAAAGTCCATATCATTACTTTATAAATGAAGGGTAAAAAATTTGCATTTGAATTACCTTCAACTGCGTGAGGTCCTCTTCGGTCAGGCAACGGTCTTCTGCATTCTTGAGCTCTGCATTTGCCCAAGCCTCAATTGTGCCAGATAAACTTAGAAGTTTGTCCCACAAAGCCTGAGCTCTTCCCAAATTATCACAGTAGTTTTCAGTCTTTTCATTGATCTACCACAAGATTGATAGAAAACACACACAGATTTCCAAAAATGCTGAGTTATATTCTAAAAGCAAAAGCAGCACAACAAAAATCGGAGCGAGATGAAAACACCCACAAAAACAAGTGCAGCAAAGGGGGGGGAAAGATCTCGTGTCTTCACAGTAAACTGGTCATGGAGAAGATATTTAAATCCCTGCCACACATGTCACCAAACATACCAATCACAACAGCAGCTTGCCAGTTTTAAGGCAGGTTTAGGAAGGAGCCTTGCTCATTAATGTTTATCTACCCCCAGTAAATACCATCTAATCTCAGTATAGATGCAGTGCTTAGATTGACAGTGGCAAACATTTCTCACCAAAAGCACCAACATTGTAATTTTCCAGATTGTCTCCGAAGTCTAAATCCACAGAAGTTGTGATGGAAGCTTACACATTCATGCAGAAGGCACAAATATTGCCTTTTTGCATTTCCTAGAATTAATTACTGCCGAGTGCCCACGATATAAAGCACCTGAGAGATCAGAAACATTACACCAGGAGACACTTAGCAAGCTTTGCTCTGGTAAACACTTGGATTTAACTCTTAAGAATCTCTGCCATATTGGACTTAATTTATTCCAAATATTACACCCGTGTCAGAATCAATTACTATAATGCATAACAGATAAGACCACCCTGATAATTTACTTTTTACATACATCCAGCCATCTGTCCACAATAACGTTAGCCTCATTCTCGAACGGAGGCTCCTCAAAGCTTCTCATTTTATTCAGCTGGAATTGTAGGTTTTTGCAGATCTGATTTATTTTGTCTACATCTTCAGAGTGATCATTAAACTCTTCTTTTGCCTCTTCAATCTGTGAAACAGACCACACAGATATTTACGAGCATGTTTGCTTACGACTGTTTATTCAGCAAAACAATTTTAAGTGATGCGCAGTTCTTTTCAGCTTAGAGAAACAACAGCACGACAGAAAATCATCTATTTCGTACACTATGGTGAAACTAGGAATGCATCCTGTGTTGTTATATCCCTGTCGTGCAGACTGGAGTATTTCCCTGCTAGAAATCCATATAATTTTGTTGTTTTCTTGGCTGCAAAACAGCTGAGGGGAAACTATGGATAATTTATTTCTAAGAGAGCCAAAATCACACTTTGCTTTAAAAGGCGTAGGTGCAAGATCTGTGGAGACTGTACATCCATACACAGAACCTCGGTTACAGAGATAAACAATGCACAACATAATCATCTGAGACACTATTACAAGTCTAAAAAATACAACCCAGCATTCTGATCCCCAGGTTTTGAACTATTTTAAAAATAAGCTTAAATCCTACTTAAACACAGACATCATCAAATATGTCACTGCCAGAACTGAAACATCCCTTTTTCCTTTTTTCTGTTTAAACACTAAACTGCTCCTTTGTGTTTAATTGGAATGTCAGTGTTTACAAACAACATGGAAGCTTCCTGGAAAGGAAACACTGACCTCTAGTGATAGGCTCTTTGCTATTAGCAGCTCTCCTTATTTCCCAGGGACATTCTGGGAAATTACATCTTCCCACACTGACACCGCCAGCTGCTGAGCTCAGGGAGGGACGGCAGAGCAGCTCTCACAAACCAGAACAAAGCAGAGGACCTTCTCTGCTGTTATTTTATATAATCCTAAATAACAAACCATCAGCACTCGGGGACATGACTGCACTGTGCCACAGCAATTTCAGAGCATTCAGAGATTCTGAGAGTGGGAATTGGAAAACTCAAGGTGAGCAGGAAAGGGCTGTTACCAGAGAGGGGTCTCCATACAAGCAGGGGCTGGGATGTGCAGGCAGTCTCCCCTAGAGCAGGAGCCCATGTGGTATATGAGGTGCCAGAAGTCTCACTGGTGGAACTAAGAAGAAACCCTCCCTCAGCTAAAGGGAGGTGGAACACACAGACACCATCCCATTGCCTGAGGGAAGAAACCACTTACATTCCTTCTTAAATTTAACCATCCCAGGCACTGCCTGAGAGCAAACCTTCTGAATGACACAGGTGATGCCTCATCAGAAAGCCTAAAAATAGGATCTGAACAAGCAGTTATATAACCCAGCCAGGAAACGTGAAACCTGTACAGTAAAATGGTCATGATGGACATGCTGCTGTTCCCATAATCCAACTATACCCAGTGGCTGTATTCATTTAGCCAAGAAGCTGGATGTCAAATTTTTGTCTGAAAAGGTGGAAAACTTTAAACTAAACGAGGGGCTGTCCAGCAATACCTGCTCATTCAGTATGAGTACCTCATCAAGTAATGTAAAAGCTACTGCAAATGTTTAATTGCTGTAGAAGACAGCTTGGAGCAAAACAACAGGACTTCATCCCATTTTCATACTAGATCATAGTTCTTCCAGGAGGTTTGGTGTTTTTTTTAAATCCCTCTCCTCTAACAAAACCTTGATTCATTAAGCAAAAACAGACTTAAATCAACTTAAAACAAAATAAGGGTATAGGGTTAACATCTGTCTTAACATCTGCCCTAAAGGCTGAGGGTACAAGGACAACCCTACATGTGAATGCTCCCAGGAAAGGCTTTTCTTTCCACTAAGTTATTGTCACTCACCTTTGTTATTAGTCTGTTCAAATTCTCCTTCCCCATGTAGGAAGTTTGCTGTGAAAGCACAATCTCCTGTTTCTGGATGATGCTGGTCAGATTCGTTTTGCAGCTCTGGTATTGCTTCAGGAGCTCCAGAACCCTTGCACACTGCTCCTGGCTATTAAAAAGAGACCTATTATTTATGCCCTAAGCATAAAACTGCAGCCTGAACCTCCTGT
>JAWWLV010000179.1:57534790-57554738 GCA_035041135.1 Platyrinchus mystaceus
ATCTACCTGTGATGAGACCTGAGCAGTTCTGTTAATATGATACTCTCCACCTGAAAGGTGAGCTCAGACACCAACCAGTACACTGACATACAGTTTGCAGCAGATATCACAACAGCTTGGGTGGTGGACAGTGGGAGATGCCACTTCAGCCCTGCCTTCAGTGGGATATGAAAACAGATTATTCCCACTGACACTGTGCATGCCATGAGAATTAACCAAAACTGTGTCAGTCCATGCAAAGCCTCTAGGCATCTTTAAACAACATAATGGAAGGGCAGATGCCCTGGCTGATCAATCATAGCTTTTCCCAGTCCCCACTCACACAGACTTATCAAACCAAACTCCTTTAGTCTTTTCCTGCATAAGAGACTGTTTTCCCAGCTGTCCTCTTCCGTTTGTTTCAGTCTGACTTTTCTTTTGAAATGTGCTGGCATGAAAATCATAGCAAATACAGAAGACACATCATTCCCAGCAGCAGCCAGGTTTTTCTTTGGGATACCAATTAAGTCCAACACACTTCTTTGCATACCTGCTAAATTATGAGACTGAGGTGTCTTAAAAATACACAAAATTCATGAGCTTTGGCTGCAAACTTTGATGTGCAATTCTTGGTTTAGTGATAGTTTACATCATTATAATGGTAACAATTGCCACTGTATCAATATTTCATTTAATTTAAAGAATGGTCTAAGGCTTTTTTGTTGTTTGATTTTAAAAGCAAACTTCTTAATTGTACAATACTACTTTAATATGTAGCTTTTCTCCTTACCATTCAGCAAGCAAGAGCTTTGTATCCTCCCATAACCTCTCTGTAGCTCTGCACTGCTCATTTGCTTCCTCTGCTTTTTCCTCATTGATCTGTGGGAGCTTATTAGCAATTTCTTGCATAGGTTTCATTTCAACAGCAGCACAATCCAATTCCTTTTCCAATTCTGTTAATGATTTTATCCTTTATTAGAAAAAAATGAAATACAGCCTTATATTAAAGTAATTCTTTGATATGGTTCACAATGTAATTATTAAGTTCCCTAAAAATTCATCCTGAGCTCCACATGCTATATTAAATGACATCATAAAAAGTCTAATTTGATCTTCAGTTCACGTAATTTGACACAGGCCTTCAGATGAGTTATGCTGACCTTAGCTCTTAGAGAAGGTAATCCAAAATCCTAAAAGGCAACTGGGTCTGTATGAACATAGTGAATTAGTTTGTATTAAAAGGTGAGTGCATTCTGTCTATCCTACACTGCAGAGTTTCAGATCAGGTGCATCACTGCCTGGCAAGGGGACTCATCTCCCTCTTTGACAGTTTTCTTGCTGAAAACTAAGATCACAATCAACCTCCTCCTATTTTTTCTTCCTCAGTGGTGCTTCAAACATACACATAGAGAAAAATTAAAAAGAAACAAAAAAATGGAGAAGGCTTCCTTATTTAGGCTGTGATGGAACAAATAAAACTACGTCCACAGCTTCTGTCAATGCTCCACAGACACTTCAAATTTCAGAAGGGGCCCTCGAAGGGGCCACAGGCTGACTTGACTGAAATTATGAAATTAAAAGAGCTTTAAAAAAAGAAAAAGGAATCACCTTTTCTGAATAGCTGGAATTGTTGGATCCTTCAAGCCTATTTTGTTAATTCTGTCACGTAGATCCTGAATGTTTTTAAGGAGTTCACCGTTTTTTCTGGAAAAAATCTCATACAAGTCTTTTTCTTCTGTAAGCATCTGTTCACTTGGGGGACCGCAAATCATATTCAGCTTTTCAGACAAAGTCAGAACAAGGTTTTCACAGCAAGTCTTTGTCCCACATTCAGCATCTTCCAAACAGATATCAACAGTTTTCAGGCGTTCATCCAAACGTTTGGCCTCTTCCGCCATGTGAGAAACTTCCTGTGCAGCCTCACTCAAAGCTTTTCCCTGTATTTCAGGCTGACCTGGGGGATCTGTGAGACCTTTGATGGAAGACTGAATCTTCCTCAACGAGGCCATAAAAGCTTCCAGATCTTTAAGGACTGTCTCGCGGATCTGCATTTTATTGCTCATTTCTTCAAGCTGGTTTTGATAGTAAATCATAATTTTACTTGCAGCTTGCAGGTCTATTGGATTAAATTCATCCCTTGCTGAGCTATCTAGGTGCTCCAACTGTTTGCACACTTCAATCTGATTTAATATGGATCTCTGTAGCTCCTGAAATTGAGAGAATGACCAACAGTGTCAGCAAGGGAAAGAAAACATATATTCTGCATTCAAGTGAACCTACGACTGAAAACCAAATTATACTAGCAGCAAAACAAGTATGATAAACAGGGTGGTTAAGAAATAAAACCTTTTCTGGACTTCAGTGGAGGGAAGCAAAAAGACCAACAAAAAAAATCAAATAAAATGGTATTCCACACACAGGGAATTTGATCAGAACTACTGAAAGCCCAGCAATCTTTGCAGCAATCAGACAAGAAGGAGAGAAAGATGATGAGAGTCCTGGCACTGAAAGCTCTCACAGCAGGACATCAGTCAGAGCACAGGCAAGCACAGCGATATTTATTACTCTGCCATCTTTTCAGTTCTTCATGTTACACTTTTGCAGGAGACTTACATGTGTTTAAAAATCTCTTGGTGCAGTCTGCATGCTCTCTGGTTACAGCCCTCAAAAAGCAGTGTGTCAGTGTTGTGAAACTCCAGCTGTGCAGTGAGCTGGGCAAAAAGTCTGTGTCCTTCCAGCCTAAAATGGTCAGGCAGAGAGTGCACATGCTCTCTGCCCTACAGCTCGAGAGACCTAAACCCTACTTCACTGGAGAGCCAAGGGCAGACAAACACAAACTTTCAGTCCTGTGTAGCTGTCAGTGTGCTCAGCCAAGAACAAAACAATATTCACCCTGCCTAATGGACCAGGGCCCAGGCATTAGATATTGACAGCAAATGAACCATTACTGCATCCATGCAGAACTTCCAAATCCATCCCAAGGTGTGCTCAGATACTGCAGCAGATGTGACACAGACAGTTTAGATTAGCTCACAAATTAACACCACATTATGTATATGGCTCCACTAAGTGATATAAGGCAGGTGGGAACACTGTAAATCTGCACCAAAGGAAAGTCCTAACACGAGACAAAATGTTCACAATGTTCTTTACAGCAGAACCTACTGAGGGTCCCTGGCTGCCTCTACAGGAACAATGACATTTAAAGCAAAGGGAGTAAAATGCTGTTACAGATTTTAGAAGGTTTAGGAAGTCTTGTCAACAGTCCCAAACTCCTGAATGAAAATCCCATGAAGCTCTCTACTTCCCAGACATTAAAACCTATTCTGGCTAGGGTGTGGTTTCTGCATCCTCCCTTACCTTCAGTTCCCTGTAAGCAAGATCACTGTTCATCAGATTAAACTGCTGGATATCCTTTGTCTTCAGCCGCTGATCCAATTCACGGAGAAGAATGGACTCATTTTCTATTGGCAAAACAATTTCCAAAGCAGTCCTTAAAGAGTTCATTCTGCAAGAAAGGTAACAAAGCATGAACTGGGAAGGCAAGCGAGAAAAGTCACTCTACATTTTACAGAACAAAAAAAATAAAAACAATGTAATTGACTGTCTAACAGATCTAATCCTCCTCCTCATTCTCCTGAGGTCAAAGGAGTTTTTCTTTCATTAATGCAAAAAGCAGTGTGAATTGCTGTGAATTTAAGCAGAAGATGAAAGGAAATAACAGCAATATATGGGAATATTGCACAGTGATATTAGAAAGATCTGGCTCTGTGCTTCATGGGGAGATTCACACTATCTGCCATGTGCATATGAACCAAGAGAAATCAAGAAAAGCTTAATTTTATGCAATTAAAGAAGGTTAAAAACTTGCAGGTATTTTCTGTAACACACATTAGTTACAATGAAGTATTCCTTAGCTAATATCATAAAGTGTTATTTTATACCTGGTACTTATAATATCCTGAAGCTCTTTCCACTCTCCTTGTAGCTTGTTTCTTGTCTCAGAGAGAGCAGCCTGCTGCACTTCAACCACAAGGTTTTCTAAGGTAGATGAGATGTTTTCCAACTGTGTCCAACCAGAACTGATTTCACTCTCTATCACCTAAGAGATAAGCAGTGTTAATTGCATTAATATGATCTTGTCTTTCTCAGTGGACTGGACAGTTCATAAAACTACAGTCACAAGAGGCTCTTACAAAAACAGTGAAAATACCACCTGAAAGTAGGAGTATCTTTTTTTCCTTTAAGAATCTTGACTCCATTTTCAGCTGCATGCAAATCTCTAGCAGCTTCTTATGATGGAAATTTCCATGTCAGATGGATGCCTTGGCTACATTTTATAAAGGCTTCAATAAATATGGGTCAGCCATTCTTACTTCAAGAATAAAAATATCTCCACTTAGCTATGTTCAAGAGAAAAAAACCAACCAAATGGAGAACTGAACCAAGTTCTGAGATGCTAGTTAAGCTTTGTACTCCTTTCAAGCAAGGCCTTGAAAAATTGCACTAATAAGCCCTCTAACATCAATACTGTGCCTTTTGTCATCCCCTTAAGGACCTCACAAATCTAATCAAGTTATAAGTGCTGGAAAAGTTCCATTCTGCACATACACCAGTGCCACTTGACGGTTCAACTGTGCCGACTCCTCCAGCCCTGACCATCTCTATCACTCACCATTCCTGACAGAAAAAGCTGCTTTCTGTAGGTTTTTTTCCCCATTAGACCTATTTTAGCCTGCAGGTAACAAACCAAGAGCCACCAATTTCTTCTTTCAGCCACACTTGAAAAACTCCACTGCTAAGGAGGAATGCAGTTCTGCTGAATCAGAAACCCTTGATTTCCCTTATACTTCTAATAAACCTGGTTACAAGGATGCTCCTTTTCCCTTGGCAATATATGTAACACAGAGGGGTGAGGGCTCTACATGAGCAAGTAACAAGTTAGACACCAACTACGTTTTTAGAAGACAAATACTTACCTGTAGTTCAAGCAGCTTATTCTGAAGGCAGGAAGTGTCCTTTATTTCATCAGTAAAGCCAGATGCTACTTTATCTCTGCTGATTTGTAAAAGTTCCTCCAGGTTACTTCTTTGTGTGTTATAGCTAAAGAAAGAGGCAATCACTTTCAGAGAGAATATTACTTCTAATTTAATGGAACATGGCAGGCTATGGGACTTGCTGACCAATAGATTACCATGCAAAACAAGCACAGTCTATTGCAAATATATATTTTGGCTAAGTCCCAAATGAATGGACACAAATGAGGCCACAGTAAAGAGATGAGATATTGCTCACCTGGCTAATTTTGAAGTATGAATGTCTGCCTGCAATCTCTAAATTCAGTGTTATGAATGTAAAAATGTCATTTATCTAAAAACTTGTCACTTTTTTTTTTATCTTGCCATATTTGAAGTTATTAGTAAGGTGGGTACAGACTTGTCTGGCCCAAGAAAAGAGCAGAAGTAAAACTTACAACCGTAGAAGTGTTCTTGCTATAAAATCCTAATGTTTGAAGCATTTAGCTGCTGCAGTGCTTCCTTATCAATTACAGAGCAATATTAAGTAAACTGTAGTAGAATGAGAACAGAATTCTGCACAGCAAAAGTGCACCCTACGTTTGATATATTCAATTAATCCGTGAATGTCTAGCATAGTATCATCTCCTGATACACATGTATTTTATTTTCTAAAAATTACCTCTCTAATAAAGCTGGTATGGCCAAGTCACTGTCTTCCTCAAATTTCTCTGCACAGCTTTCTCCATTGTGATGTTTCACATCTGGTTCCAAAACGATATCTGCAGCAGGTCTTGAGGTCTAAGTAAAAATAAAAAGGTTAACAGTGACCTCCACATCATGCTGTGTAATAACACAGTGAAGCCTAACAGACATCTGTGAACTCCTGAAGGAAGGAATTGCTTGATGTGTCCCAAAGGAGATGAGAGATGCCATTCATGAATACAAGATGTGTTTAAACTCAATCATAACCCTAAAGAGCAGATTTCTGAATACTTGCAGCCAGCTCATTCATTCTTTCCACAGATACAGACAAATACCTTCAAGTCCTCATTATTTTTACTCCCTCTGTCCTCTGAAACTTGTTCAAATTACTGGGACACTATGGGGGATTTCAATATGAACCCAGCTCCTCACATGGCTCTCACCTGAAAACCATTTTTAGCACAATGTTGGAGACTCACATCTCCTTGGGATGTCAAGTGCTGTTCCTTGCATTTTAATTTTTAATATTTACTTAGTCTACATTCACAAGTATAGGGGGTTTTTGATTTCTGTGATAGGCCTGAGGTCCTATCACAATGAAAACAGTAAGAGAATCAATTTTTCCTTCTGGCCATGATCTCCCTTTGAAACAAGCACTGTTTTTTAACAATAAGTCTGGATTTCTTACCTCCTGTACCGAAAGGTGATCGATTTCATGAGAAGAACCAGGCTCTTCTCCATTCTCAGAAGGAATAATGGAGCTCCTACAGTTTAAAAGAAATTTCAGCTTAAGAACAAAATATGAAATACAAAGAAAAAAAGAAACCCTAGCCAAAGATTAAAAACATTGCAGCTGTGATGAAGGGTAATAAAACACTGTACTTGCCAGTTTATGAAACTTAATACTAAGTGATTAAATGTACAGTTTGTCCACAGTAATGTCCACAGTAATGTACTTGGTAGCACATTTACACTATCACAAAATCTAGCTGTATAACTGATTTCTATGAAGCTACAACACATTGTGCCCTCAGCCACCCACCCTTTCTGAGGTGCCTGTCCTTCCCCAGCACGAGCCAGCAGAGCTGTGGAAGTATCTGCCACAACCTGTTGAACCTTTTCTAGCTTTTGTTCACAGTCTGCAGTGAGTGTCTGTATCCCTGGGACAGTTTCTTCTGATAGTCTTCCCAGTATTTTAAGGTCTTCTAATGACTTTTGAAGTTCCCTCAGGCTGCCTTCAGGAGAAAAAAAGGCCTAAACAAAGAAAAATGATATAATAAACTCATGTTAATTCATGAGGATATGCAATTATTCACATACATTTTTTTCCTACTTCCACTATCTTGGATGAATGCACTTAAAAGTGTAAGCTGTCAAACCAAGAAAGAAACACTTATTTTCCCTCAATTCTTTCTCAAACAGAGTCAGGACAGAAATCAGGATTTCTGGCAACGTGTTCCCCAGCTGTATTCACAAGACAACACTGACTCTTGTTTGATTCTGAAGTTCATTATGTTACTACAATTTTAACTGCTTTGGTCCCAAGCCTTCTTCACCCTGACATCAGATGGGCTTGTCCCATTGACTGCAGAAGAAAAACAGAATTTTTAAAAAATATTTCTCATCAATAATTATACTTACTAGGGTAAAATCAGGATATATAAAAATCTGGAAAAAAAGGGAAAAAAGATACCATCTACTTAATGAGGAGTAAAACCTAGAAGTATGCAAGAACACTAGTATCTGCAGTCAAAAAAGGTAAAGAAATAATTTGGGTGGCCTCTTTGTTCTGTGTTTCCATAACATAGAGCACAAGAGCCCTGTTTCACAAGAACAGGCTGCCATAATGTACCTAAAAAGGAGGAGGAAGAACAGCAAAGCATCCACAAAGAGGGGTAAAGGGGCAGAAAAGGAATGTATCAGGTACCTCATGTTCCTTGATGAGCCCTTTGGTTTTATCCATACTTAGGAGTTTCTTCTCTTTGCCTAACTGCTTATTGATTTTTTTTAAAGTAGCATTAAATTTCTTTTTTTCCCTTTCTACCATGAGCTGGACAGAGGATATAATTTCCTGACGAACAGCCTGCAAAATTCAAAACACATTGTTCCTGTCAGATGGTGAGACAGTATTACACAGCAAATAAAAACCTCAGAACATAATGTGATAAAAAAAGTGTTTTTCTAAGATAACAGGCCTAACGAGAACAGACAGTGGATTCTTCTTCCTGTCTTATCTCACCTCCCATCTCCTACGAACATCTTCTTCCACTACCAGCTTTTCATGATCAGAGGAAATATTTTTCAGCTGTTCAGCTGCTTTCAAAAATTTCTCAAGAACTTTGTTGTCCAGAGCATTAAAAGCTTCCTGCAAAAAAAATGAAAAATAAACAGAACTGAATGTAACTTATTTACCTAATAAAATTACATCAGTAGCATACAAAAGCCATGCATAAGGAATGTAAACATTGCATGTATGGGCTGTGGTGGCCCTTGTGTGGGTGACTGCAAGAGC
Organism: Platyrinchus mystaceus; assembly: GCA_035041135.1. NCBI lineage: Eukaryota > Metazoa > Chordata > Aves > Passeriformes > Tyrannidae > Platyrinchus > Platyrinchus mystaceus. Next base: position 57,543,002 of record JAWWLV010000179.1, read on the forward strand.
ATTTTCCACCCCTGCACATCTGCAAAAGGTTGTTTCAGTGTGTGCTTTATGGAGAAAAGCAGGTGTTGATCTTGCAACTCCTCTTTGTCAGCAAGAGGGTGAAAGGTCTCCATCAGCATGATGGGACTCTGAAAGATGGGCTGGAGTGAGGCTCTGAGCCCCTCCTGGCACATGCACACCCAGGCCTCGCTCTGCAAGACAAGGCAACATAGATTTTGGGCACTTCCATTTTTGATATCCCTTTTAGAGATCCCCATTTTGAGACTGTACACTTTATTTACCAGTTACCCTCTGGGAAAAAGAGGAGATTCAATATTTATTATCATGTTTTAAAGACACGTCCAAGAATTCAGGCACGTGAGTCTTGATGGGAATCTTAATACCGATCAAGCAAAAAAGAAATGGTTGTAGTTCAGAACACCATGAGTTCTGATAGAATGATGGAGTAATTTAAGACAAAGCACCAAAGAAACTGCCACACAGATTTATGTTTCTTCATTCAAGTTGTCTGCCAAGTTATTATATGCTGACAGTGCTAAATCAGAAAGCTGAGAAAAGCCTTTATAGCTACCAAAAAAAAAAAAAAAATCTGAACTCTTCCTCACTGTGGTACCTTAAGACTTTTAGAAACCACATAGCACTAAAGAAATACTCAAATTCAGCGGGTTCAGAAAACAAACCCACCTCATATCTTGAAATACATTCTTCAGGGCTTAATTTTTGACTGACAAGTTGCACAGCCTTCGAAATGGAGGCCTCGAGCTCTTTCTGGGATTCTTCAAAATTGAGCAAAGCCTCCTTTTCTGATGGTCTCTTCCCAGATTTGGACACCATGTTGTTCATGTCACCCATGACAGCCTTGGAAGAAAGAGACTCTTTTCAGAGCATGCCTGAGTGTCAGTAATTACATAAAGTTATTGCTTCATCACATCACTCAAGTTTTTCAAGTTGAGATATGATCTTTGAAATGTTCTAGATTTTGCCCTGGCAAAAGTCTGGGAGACTGATTCCAACAGTACAAAACCTCTTCTATTTTACGTGACTGATAAGGAGTGTTCCTTATCACATAATGCTAAAATTAGAGATATCTCTGTGTGTACAAGGTGCAGTAACAACAAAAAAGGACTACCTCTATTTTGTCTCTGGCTTCTTTAATTCGTGCCTCCAGCCCAGTGGTGTGAGAATGCTGTTGAAACACCTGACTTGGAACATTTTGCATCAGGGATTGCAATCTCTCTTCTGCTGCCACAACTTGTTCTTGGCACGAGGTTCCTCTTGCAGCCAAACTCTGGTTGAACAAAAAGCATCAGAAGCCTTTACAGTGTTTATGACTCTTTGTTTAAATGCACTGAATGACAAAGCCAGCCTTGGTCATGGATGGTAAATATTTGGTCAAGGAAAAACCTTGTATTCCAATTATGGTCAGCGTATTGCACTGCAAAAATCTCTGTGAGGAGAGAAAGAAATTTGCTGCCATCCACAGGGGATTCTGTTTGCTGAAACAATTACTTTCTGTCAATTTGATACCTCCCATGTCTTTGCCTCAGAGCCAACGTTCTCCCATCCAAACAGCTTTCCAAATGAATGTACAAACCACACATTTGGATATGCATTGTCTGAACATGAAGTCATCCAAAAGTAAGCACATATCAAGGCTCAGATTTTCTTGTGCTATTCAGTACTAAAAGGCAGGAAGCAGCTGGGTATTTTGCATGCAGGAGCAGTGTGCCATGTTTGAATATTTATCATGAAATGTCCTTATTAGAGCTGTTCTGATCTATGAATATTCAACATATTTTCCTGTTTGAAGTTGTCAATTAGCATTCTTCTAATGATAATCAGTGCTTTATTCTGGTTCCTGACCTATTGGCACTGCAGGTAACAAGCAACACGATCTCTCCTCCTCCCAGACATGGAGATACAATACCAGCCACATTTTTGGAGGCTGTATTTCATGGTGTCTTTTGTTGCTTCCTGGTTCTTAACAAACCAGTGTCACAGTGCAAAATGACGCTTATTTTATAAACGTATGCCCATGATTACAAAAAGATGAGTAGATTCTTTTCACCATCTCACACTCCTAAATCTGTCAACTAAACACAGTGCTAGAAGGCACAAACCAACAGTAAACTAACACTTGATTCTGGTTCACAGTTATTATAGGTAGATTTAGTGAACTGAAGAGTATTTCTGTTTAATTACAGCAGTTAGACAAAAGAGCTTCAATGAAACATTTTTCTAGTGGTCACCTTCACACCTTCACACATAGGTTATACAGGCCCTGTTGCAGAAACAGTAAAGGCAACATAAGACAGTGCTTCAGCTTCTCCAGTGCAAACCTCAGCATCTTTGTTCAGTCTCACCTTCACTGGCAGGTGAAGAAAATAAATCAGATTTTGTACTGAAGTTGCTGAGTTACCTACACATATTTTTACCTGCCATCTGCTGGGGAGAATACTCCCTGGCAGAGAGATATGGGAAATAGAGATTAGTGGAATTTCTTATTAGAAGTTAATTTGTGCTCGCTGTGGATACCTGGAGCAACTGCCTATAAGCTGATATTCCCAAATTACCCCACATGCTGCTGAAAATACTTCAAGTATCCCAGGTTTTGACAGGTAAGCCTTGAATAAAGCCAGGTTGTCCCAAACCACCTCCCTGCACTGGAGGGTAGATGATAAAAGCACTGTATGACCAGGAAAAATTCTCAAACTGTCAACTGCTCTGAGTGCTGTGCTGGACAGGAGTAATTAATATCACTCAAGAACAAGCTGCTGATCAGTGGCACTCAAAGCACTTCATTGGCACCTGTTTGTCATCTGGACACACTGATGTTGGAAGATTCATTTACAGCTCATCTAGAAGCAGTCCTGAGAAATAACATCAAAGCAATGGTACTGTCTTGACTTTTTACCAGTGTTACAGCACAAAATCCACATCAACTTCTGCTTCACTGATGATGGCTCATTTTACCCCAGCCACAAATCTGTGCTGAAATATGAGAATCTGATGAATGAGTATTTTAAGTAGTATTTTCACCTGCAAATGTTCCTCTGTCTCAGGTTCCACAGGCCCCTCATGGCTGATCTTGCCAAGCAGACATCCAGTCTCTGCTGCCCACCTCTCCACCTCTCCAAGGAGCTCTTCAATTTTCTCCAGGCTCTCTGGAAGTTCCTTGTTTTTTTCAGCAGCATTTGTACTCTCTTCTCCAAGCTATAATCAAAGAGCAGGATAAGATGTTCATTCCCATCCCAATTCATGGGTCTCTCCACTACCCTTCTCCAACACAGTCACCACTTTGGTTATTTTCCAGCTTTAGCACCAAACAGGGATCAAAGGCGAAATAAATGCCAAACTTATTGGTAAATTAACAATGTGAGGCTCAGTTCCTCAACCCTGAGGGTAGATGGGACACCACAACCTGAGTCCATATGTCCCCTCCCCTATCAGCAGCCACAGCCACACTACGAAGGAGAACGAACTCCTGGGCTGCAGCACCTCCAGGTCATAACAGGGAATTGTCCAAGAGAACAACAGCTGATGTTGGCCAAATCAAGATCAGAAACTGTGCTAACAGTTTGATGGTACTGGCAGTTACAAAGCCAGAGCTCAAGCATTTGGCCTTATCTTTTGATATACAAAAAAAAGTGTATATATGATAGGCATAATGTCCAAAGCAATGCCAGAAAAATAACTTCTGAAGTCATTAAGACCTTTTAAGGTACAAGAAGCCTCTCTCTCACTCATTCCTCAATGTATTTCCTAAAAGCATCTCTTATTAAGGGTTTTTTTAGCAAACTCTGGATTTCCCTCAGCCTTGGGAATATGTTTCCTCTGATTTTATTGCATTCTCACTAAGCTCATCTCCTATAAAAATGTAGTTTACTGTCACAGCAGTACCTTTAATAAATGTCAATGAAAGGCTCAACTTGGTAAATTAAGAGCTCTAGTATTCCCAGGGAGAGTGAAAATGTCATTCTTGTAAAGCATTCTAGGAAATAACATTAAGCAGGTAGTTTAGGAATTCATAGCAGCCTAAAAACCTATCAAGCAAGCTGGTGAAAAGTTGTACCTCAGAAATATCTGTGCATCAATAATTACTTTCTACTATCTTAGGCAGAGATTGTAAATTTAGCAAAGGCTCACAGGAGAATCAAATTCTGCAACAGGATTTCCTTTCAGAAGTGGTTTTAAAATTTTGATTTAAAAATTAATATTATCCATCATGTCATAAAGAGCATTTAATAACTGAGTCACAAAGACTTGGGATGCCTCTGTGTGTTCTCTGTTCCTCCTTTTTAAAACTAGGAATATTCAGTTGACTGAAAGGCTGATGAATCTCTGATTAGCAAGCTGGTAAGTCTAGAAAATATGACTTTGAAGGCTGCATGGCAAAAGAGTCAAATGAAACTCACGAAGTGTGTCCTCTTGATGAACTTCGCCCATCTCCTGTTCAGTTTCTTCAGCTCTTTGGCAATATTTGATCCAACTTGATCTTTGCTGACTTCAATGAGATAATTTCCAGCTTCATTTAAGGAACCATGAATTGAATTCCTCTTTGCCAGCACCTCAGCAGGGATCTAGACAGAGGCATTAAAATCATTTAAAGCAGAATCCTGTCAAAAGTTTAATTTCCAAAATGAGGAACACAAAAGCAACAAAAACAGCCACTGTCCCATATAATGCTTTCCTTCCAGGAGGCTTCCAAGTACCTCCATCTGTCATCACAGAGAGAAATCCAACCACACACCTCTTTCGGATGCTCATTTCTGTTTTCCTCCAGCCACGTCTTTAACAAGTGATTGTTTTCCGTATAACTACTCCAGGAGGACAGGACTTTCTGTAGGGTGGTATTTACATTGGAAATATAGTCTTTGCACGCTGAAATCTTTGACTCCACTGTCTTAAAAAGTCTGCTAATTTCTTGAGGGTCTCCGCCTACGACATCGAACAGGGATCATCGTTACACATTTGGAAACAGAGAGGTTAATTAAATAGAAACACTATTTACACAGAACAGTAGATGGAATTAAAACTGGTAACAGCACATCAGTTCAAAACAGAGGTCTTCATATACACCCATGTGCACAAGCTTACCTAGATCAGGACCACATATGTTTTTGTTTTTCAGATCTTCACAGATTTGAGTAGCAGTTTCTAGTTGTGCTTCAAGTTTCTTTTCTTCAAGGAAATTCTGCCCAAAGTGAAAAGTAATTGATATAACTAACACTGAAGGACATAAAACTGGGTAAGAAATACAGCTTGGGACACTTTTTAAATGTGAGCCTACAACCTGCAGGTTAAACATAAACTGAGCAAAGCCCATCCAGCAACTCAGTTGCCCCCTTTAGTTTGAAACAAACCTGTTCTTTTGTTTTGCTTGTGCAGAGAGTAATGTTAATGGGAATATTAATTCCTGAATGCCATTGCCTGAGCCACAGCCCTGCATGAGTCAGGACTGCTTGTTTCAAATAGTTACAGCCCTAGGGCAATACTGAGAAATAACATCAGTCAGATGATCAAGTCAGGCACAGCTCAGTCATGTAAGTCAAAGAAGCACTGAAAGTGAAAGGTGGGTTTCCCCACACAGAAATATCAATGTGCCTAGTTCCTGCTGCAGATGAAGGAAGATCCAAACTGGGCAAGAAAAGGGTGAGAGAAGAAAAATGGGAACAGAAGAGGAGATTTGTGCTTTGCACATCCACCCAGGGAATGAGGGTTGATCCTCAGCCTCTCTCGGTCTGAGCTGCATCTCATCCCAGAGCTCCCCACTCCTACAAAAGTCCTACCCAGCAGGTTACAAAACAGCCTCCCCTGTGGCCATGACAAACCTGGGCCACCACATCACCACTCAGCCAGGACTTCATAGCATGGGGGCAGCAAGAGAGCCAGCAACAAGCCTTAAACTCGCTGGGAAAGCTCTATATTCTATCAGCTTGAGCAAGACCATGAACCACAACTGTAGAAATAACAACATAGTAAGTATTTATGAAACCAACTCAATCAACAAACTCTGCTCAGATTAACTCTGTACTCCCATGTCACCACAGGGTAGGGCTGACACTGCTCAGGCAAACCACCATTTTATACAACTTGTTGTCTCTTTTCACAGTTCTCAGGCTGGTGAAATTCCCACTAATTTAACTAGGGATTTGCCACTCGGACAAGCTTCTAAGAAACTGTTTAGAAACTCCACTAAGATGGAATTCATGTTCCCATTAACTGGAGATGGGGAAAAACTGATGGCTTCAGCATTTTATTCTCTGCCTTTATTCCTGATGCAATATTCTTTGTCAGTATTTGGAGTCAGGTAATCCATCCCCTCCTAGAAGACTACTTGTGGCATCATTTTAGTAATTTGACTCCAGAAGCTGAACTAACACAAAATTTAACAAAACAGGACTATTCATATTCATCATTAAGCATAAGGAGGTAAAGAAGCAGGGAACAGGAAGAGGCAACAGCAAAAGGCAGTGTTAGGCAGCAAAATGAATAATAGTTGGTTCCTGAAACTACCCTGGAGAGGTTTCTGTGGATTGGAGACAGGGAAGAGCTGCTACTGCTGGGTCAAAAATTGTCGAGAAAGAAAGAAATCTTCACAATAAAAATAAAAAAGGGCAGAGAGAAAATTACAGTTGTGGCTTGCATTACTTCTCCAAACTGAAGAAAGAACTCTCATTCAGAGCAAAATGCAAGGGGTGAAGTAAGTTTCCATGGAAGTCTATCTGCCCTTTTTTGCATAAATCCCAGATCTCATCAGTCCACTATGCTTCTACCAACTACCATAGTATCTTCTGATGAGGAAGAGATAAGCCTGAATCAAAGAGAGCTGGGAAAGAAGAATTACTGTCAGGGTGTGATACATGTATCTTCAACTTACATTCCAATTTTCCAGCAGTGATTCCACAGACTCTTTTGATCCGTATTTAATGTCCCAGATATTTAGCTTTAACTTCACCTCATTGGCAATAGCTGAGCACAGTCCATAGTGGAATTCAAGAAAAGTGCTGGAGTTTGTGAAACGAATATTGTTGAATCTACAAACAGAAAAATGTTCCAAAAGTTTTTTCATAACCACCAGATACGTAAAGCATTAACATATAAGGTTTTTATCCTAAAAAATCAGAATTACATACATGTAAATATTATTTTGCTATGACAAGAATAACATCTTAAGATAACAACAATTCATTTTTTTAAGCAGCAATAATTTTAGTCAATATTGTCTGTTCAATGTACGAAAAACCTTAAAAGCCCAGAAAAAGGGCATCTGCCATCTCTGTGTCAAAGTATCTCAGGTTATAGATACAGATTCACTGGCCACATTTGAAAACATCCTCCCAACAGATACTTGGGACTGTACAAGCTGTAATCTCAGTGATTTTAAAAGGTGGAAATTCCCACCACCAGGGAAATCTTTACATTCAAAATATTGAAGTTTCCTGTCCCTACTGGGTGCTTCCTATCCCCACTAGCAAAGGGCATCTGAAAAAGTCCTGTTAATGAGCTCCACTCTGTACACATAATTAACACTCTTTGGACCTATGAGATCCCTGCCTGCTCCACTTGACAGTCTGTGCTTAAGTGGAAAATGCTCTTTTCTGGTAGGCATGGATAAATTATGTGCTTTTTTCGGAACAGCAGAACAAGTCAATAGCAGAGCTCGAATACAACATAGTCAAAATAGAGGAAATATGAGTATCACCACCTTCTTTTCATTTCCTCTAATTTTTCAGGCAAGACCAGTGGCATATTATTCTCATCTTCGTTCTTAAATGACTGAAGGTTGTCCAAGTGAGCATCAAAACAATCCATCAAACCCTGGGGAGAAAAAGACATAGTAAGGCATTCATTTTAATCTAGAGCATTTCATCTGGGAACCTGCAAGCCACCTGCCATTAGGGTGAGAGGTATTAAGAACTAGTTAGCATAAGACAATCTTCCAGTCTTCTTTACTCATTAAAGTGCAATAAAAGTATTTGACCTCATCACCTTCTGAAGTGCATATTTAGTGCAGGACTACTGCATTTCTCTTATCACTGTTCATCTAGTTAAATATAAGGAACATGAGCCTACACTACTCCTAATATCAGTTTTTTCTGCACTATCATCCTTAGGACATAGAAGTGTCATTGTAACAGTTTCAGGATATTAAGTTGTTCTTAGTTATGTGTCAGCAAAGACTGACAGCAAAACCTGTTGAATAAACCGGTCATGTCACTCCCTTAATAGCTCATCTGACTGCTCAATAGATTTCTGTCTAACAACATGATGACAGCACATCAAATTAACCATCTGATGGCCAGTATCACATGATTGGGGAATATTTTACAGTCTCAGCACCAAATTCCCTGTGTTTAAAAAAAAACAAAACAAACATAAAATGCATTGCAAAGAAAATAAGCATATTTGTAAGCGGCACATAAAAAATATGCTAAAGTTCATTTTTATGTAATAAAACTTGCTACAAAGCATGTTAATGGAAATGGCTAAATCCAGGGACACCCCTCAACCACAAAAATAGTGCACAGATTTTAAACATTTGATTTTGTAACCTTAACACTATACAAGTCACACAGTTATGAGCATTGGTGGGTATTTCCCTAGACCTTAAGAGAAAGTAAAATTTCCATTACAAGGCACCACCTTGGCAACATGATCCCTACATGAGGTGTACTAAAAGGACTGACTAGAGGAAGGAAGGAGAAAAACTTCTCAGCAGAATGTCTTCCCATCAGGAAAAGTGGATTTGACAGAAATCAAGTATTATGGGTTTCCTCTTCTCAAGGAATGTAATGATTTTTACCTACATATTCAATTGGTAAAATGAAACCCCTTAACAAATTACATCTCTGTCTTTGTCTCATTCTTAAAAACACTTTAACTACTTAGTCTGCACAACAAAAATCTTGCATCAAATGGCTAAAGGCTGGCAAAGCTGTTAGGAGTTAAAAAGCCATCTCTCATCAGGAAGTGACAAAAAAGTGGTGTTATCAAGCCACTTGCAAGAACCTCCACTGCCCATTCTTTCAATTCTCTTTAAGGACTTGCCAAAAAAAAAAAAAAGAACTTGTTCATAAAAAACAAAGTATGGCATTATGGTGATCAACAGGCATCACCATATCTACTCTTTCAGAGTTTTCAAACTCAAAAAGGTGTTTAAATTATTATCAGTGCAAAGATTTCAAGATCAGAAAAAATAACTTGCATGGTACCGAGGTATCAAAGTATCTCCTACTGCTTGAACGGAACTACAGAGTGATTCAGCAAATATTTAAAGAAACTTGTTGAACTCACTGGAATGTAACCTTGAGCTCAAGTGCTTTTCTGAATAGGTATGCATTGAGCACAGATTTAAAGATAAGGATGAAATTACCCTGTGTTATTACTTAACAAATAAGTTGCAGGAACCACATAAAAAGGAATACCATAATTTACTCATTCAGGTAGTACTCAAATTTAATCTCACCCCTGTGAAGTCAGAAACCTTCCTTACAGACCCATGCAGTTATTTAATTAAACTCATCATTCTTCAAAGGTATGTTCAGAAGAGCTTTTCATCTTCAGAAGATAAACATACGCACCCCATTTCCCAAAATGTCAAACAGCAATTCCACAACAAGTGCTTTGCTGGGTCAAACTGAAGCAGAATGTTCCTTTGTGATCAGCTTACCTTAAATTTTACAATTTTTTCTCTGAAGAGAAACATTGCTTTAAATGGGTCCTGCAAATCAGGCAAATCTTCTGCCTGCAGATGTTCTACCTCCTGGAGCCAAGCCTCAATGCTACCCAGAGGGGAGGGCAACATCTGGTCCAGCCTCGCTTTCCACTCGTTAATCTTTAAAAGGAAAACAAGTGATTACATTTCTCACTATTATTTTCTTCCCCATCCCCAAGATACTGATAAAAGCTGCATAAACTGACACTCCAGACATCCCAGAAAGCCATTCCCCACACCTGTCACCGTTCAGGAGTTTCCAGTGAAGTCAGCTGCAAATCAGTTATGTTTACCGGAAGCCCAGGTTTGCTCCCAGCCTGTAACCTCTGTAACACCACAGAGAATTTGGTGTTACTAATCCTTCACAGGTGACCATCTCAAGGCCCAACAACTGGAGAATTTATAGTAAACTAGTTGCAAAAATAGAGGGGAAACAGAAATGAACAGCTTTCTTCAAGGAGCTGAGAAAAAAGCTCTTCCAAAAAGACCAATTACCCAACACACTCCTATTTGTGGCAGAGGGATCTAACACAGCCAATCTCACTGCAAAGCACTGACCAACCTGGTCTCACTATATCAGGATCTGTGCCATGGGAAAGAATATATTAACACACTTTTCCCAGCTGCATCACTGTCTGAGCTGTGACTATGTCCCAAAATAACCTTTTAAACATAAATAGGCCAAAAACTTTCATTGGAAGAATGCTCAAAGATAACCAGATGCAGGGCATTTTCTGCAGACATCTCACAGTCCTGAAGCTCAGGAGGCAGAAGGGTAACACAGACTGCCTGGACTTCAGGTTCAAGGTCAACACCTCTTTTATCGTTCCAAACAAAGTATCACCTCCCCACTTTTCCCAATGTGAATTCCTGGGCAGACTTAGGCTTCTTCATCAAACATGGTCACACTGGTAACGAGGTGAGTGAGAAATGCCTCTGACCTGAGAGATCACTTTATCCCACTCTTCCCTCATCTGCTTCTGGTCTTCACTCAGCTCAGCTTCACTTCTTTTTGATGACAACACAGGCAGAAAGGCGTTCTTTTCTCGGTTAAATGTTTCCGTAAATGACATCATTTCCTAGGGATAAAACAGAAGAGTAATTCACAGAAATCTTCAGATGGAAGCTCATGCAGCCAAGTACTGCCTTTGAACACACTGGTATGACTTCCATTAACTTCAAAGGGTGTGATGCATGCAAAGGCAAGATAGCAAGAGGCATACTTGTCTCCAGGCAGTATTTGGGTCTGAAATTACAGGTGCCATTCCCTGAGTCTGTATTTAATATAATGTCAGTGCAGACAGAACACTGTTCTCCCCTCCCAGCAAGGGAAAGGGAAAATTCCTCTCCTCACAGTTCCCCATGGGCCATTTTATTACAAACTCTGGCAACAACATAAACCAAAGGAAATTTTACTTCAGCACAACCTATAGCCAACATTTCAACTACTCCTCTACAACATTAGTTGGGTAAAACCTACTGTTGTAATTATCACAGAACAGTGAAGGCCCTGCAAAGGCCTTACGTGTTTGAATTTTGTCCAAGCCTTCAACTACGTCAACTAAGATACTACTTTACTCTCTCCAAAAGAAATGAGCTCTGCTCAGAAACCAAACAATATATATCTTTTTCATAATAGCAAGGCTTTTACCCTACCTTTCCTTCAATCATATGAGGGCATTTACCAAATTCATCGTCAGATTTCCAACTTTTGTTTGAAAGTTTATTTAACACTTCAGTTCAGGCAATGAAGATGAAAAGCATTAAAAATATTCAGAGAAACAGCTTCTTTTCACAGAAGCATTAAACATGAAATGCAACTTACTTTGCACTTCTGGTAATACGTTCCATTCTCTGTGTCAATCAGCAGCTTTGCTAACTTCTCCTCTTGTGCAGCCAACCAGCCCATGGCCTCTCTTACTTTTTCCTGGTAATTAGAGCAGAAAATTTCATTTTTCCATTTTGCAAGCCTTGTTTTTAATTTACATTGTGCCATAAAACAACACTCATGGAGCATAC
>JAWWLV010000179.1:57568952-57590697 GCA_035041135.1 Platyrinchus mystaceus
TGCAGAGCCACCTCTCCATCAACAAAACGTGTCGGTACCATTTGTTGTATCTTTAGTCATCACAAAAACTGCTTATGTCACTTCTAAGGGATGTCTCTGGATATTTTACAACAGCCAGGCACAGACATCTTGGCCCCAGATTTGCAGTGTGTTCATTTCAGTGTAAACTAGGAGCTCAAATTATCACAGCAAAGAAATACAGTCCTTTCAGTTTTACTAAGCAGAGCTCCTTCAATGAGATATTGACTAAAAAACTCAACTGTTATTCAACACAAACACCAGTTCGACTTTCCAGAAAAACACATGGATTTCAAAGCAAAACCCTATCCTAAAATTGCACGTAACTTAATTTCTGCCTTAAAGCTACAGAGTGTTTTCCAAATCTGTTTCCCGACAACAGCCGCCTCAGTCTTTCTACCAAAGGCTGAGTTTGACTGGCACAACAAATGTGTGTCTGACAAGCTGTGCTTGGTGCAACAGTCGGACTGGCTCCTGTCTGCTACGAGTTATTGCTTCTTCTCCTGAAAATGTAACACTGAAGCAAAACGGGAGAAAATTCACCATTAAAGACACTTGGCTTTAGACCACTATTAACACCCACTTGTCACAACACATGGCTCCAGTGACAACATCAGTGCAAATACGGATCGTAGAAGTGACTTGGCAGAATATTCTTTTGCACCATCTGTTTTAAACATATTTTCCCTCAACTAAGCACCGTAGAAATTTCACTGCAACTGAGTTAAGAGGAAATATCTCTGTGGAAACATGAGTTAGCCCCTCCACTGTAGAATAACCAGGTTCTAAGCACATTAAAAACCTGCTTTCCTCTGCTGCCTGGACTAGCCTTCTTGACAGCCTCCATAAATATGTTCAGAGGAAAGTCGACCTTCCCAGAAGATTCTTACAGAAGGAAATTCAACATGTGATTAAGGAAAACCCAAAAAGCCTATCTGAGAGGCCAGCTTGGATGCACTCATCATCACTTAACTGCCCAGGTAGATGCCATTAAACTGGAACAATTAAAAATCAGCCAGTGAGAACTTCCTTAAGGAGTTATAACTCATGGCAAGAAAGGATGAAAGACTCTGACCCATAAGAAATTTGTTTAGAAGCCACAAAAATTATCTCCACTTGCAGGGGATATAGCAGTAAAAACAGAAAAACAAAATAAAATAGGACTGTAGTTAATGGCTTCATTAAGACAGCTTAATGCAACCAGCCAATTGTCAGCAAATTGAAAACAAGGAAACTAATGAAATGGTTTAACTGTTTTCATGCTGCTGGTTCCTTTGAAAAAAGTTTACAGCAAGATGTATTCCAAGCAACAAAATATAAGAACCAGTGAGCACATCTGTACCAAAACCAGGCAACAGATCTGAAAATATCATGAGGAAGTACTGTGAGAGCTGTTATCTTTCATTTCACTGCTGAAGCATCTCTCATGAAACACGGAAACATCTGCAAAGAAGCACCAACACGAACCACCTATACCCATCATAACACTAGTTTATACAGGTTTCTCAGAATTTCCTTCAACTTGTACACGTGGTCACAGATTTCTGACAAAAATCTAAATTAAAAAGGCACAGAAAACTAGAGTCACTTACCTTGCAGCGATAGATGGAGATCATCTATTTCAGAGGAAGCCGGCTCCTCTGTTGAGGCAGATGACTGTGTTGATGCCATAGTGAATTCTATGCAGATTCTTTAATCGATTTCTAAACTGAAATGATATTAAAAAAAAAAAAATCAGTACAGTGTTACCTAAAAATTGATGATGCTCAATGATGATGTGGCACCAAGACACGTGTTTTGTTTTGGGTTTTCTTCCCTTGGTCAGCTTTCTCCTCAGTTTATATAGAACAAAGCAACTTTTCCTACTGCAGGAGTCCAAGCATTGGTCCTTTGACTGTTTTTTAATAATGGCCAATACAAACCATGGATCCCAGTGGGTCTTGCCATGAAAACAAAAGCACTAGGATTAGAAAAATTCAAACACAGTTGCTTTCTTTAAGAAAGCCAAGGCGACAAAGGCTCACAGTGCCTTCCACAGACTTGTAGCTGCCAAACCTCATCTTTTTAATCTTTGAACTTTTCAGATCTGCCTTCCTGCCTCCATAATTGTTGCAGACTGGAGACAATTTAGGCAGAATCTGCAAAGACTGAGGTGAAATGAAAAAAGCAGCGGTTCCTGTATGAGAATCAACTCAACTGCTGTTCGTGTCTGGTACCTTTGCTACTTCTCAACACCCATGAAGGAATTTCTTTTCCCAGCTCCTCCATTTTCCTCTCCACGGATACCTCCCCAATCACTAATGCAATTTTAGAAAATTACACGCTTTACCTTTCTTAAAAACCTAACAGTGTTCCTGGTAGTGTAGTAGCTATATTGTTCAACTTGCCACGATAGGAAAAACTGGATGTTTAAGAGACAGACTCATTTTTATCAAGAATCTAAAAGTTAAACAAATTCAAAAAGAAATTAAGCTGAAAATTAAATAAGGGCTCACCCTTAAGCAAGCTTTGTTACCTAAACAACTGTAACCTTTTCACCAGAAGTACAGGGATTTCCACACCATATATTAATAATTCATCTACCAAGTATATGTCAAAATAAAGGGCGTGAATAGATGAGTCAGGAAATACAACATTAAAGAATGCCAGAGAAATTCTTACATTCATTCCCTTGTGCACATGAATCACGAGGCAGCCTTTGTTTACTCCACTCTATACTATTTTTCCTCACTCCCTGTCTCCTTCACTGCACAGAAAGGACAGCATGCATTTCTTGAGGAGCTATTCAACATTTTTTTTTCCTCACCCTGAACAGTGAGTGTCCGTGTCCTTGTGCTTTATCCAAGAGCTGCTGTGATGACAGGATTATTGAGTTCCTCACAGGATTTTTCTATGGCACTCACCACCCTGGCATCTGAACACAAACATCAGTCAATTCACACTTGCAGCACCTACACGAGACCAGAGGTTATTGCCCACATTTAGATTCACAGTTTGGGTTGGAAGGGCCCATCTAGTCCAATCCCCCACCACGGGGCATCACTTCACTGATGATAAGTAAAGGCACAGAGAGAATAAAGGGGGAAAAAGTTCCTGGTTTTCCAGAGAAATACATATCAGTTCACATGACTGAAGTACTGATTTCAACTGCTGCAGTGAGCATGCAGCACTTCTGCAAGTCACCACCAACTTAAAACTACAGCTCAAGGCACTAGATTCAAGAAAGGAGAGTTCTAGCCAGGACAGGTAAAGGTGAGACCTGTCCAGATGATCAGAGAAAAATAAGAACATATTTTATTAGCGTTTGGCTTGTTTAGCCTAGCAAAAATAGGAGGAAAAGGGCTAATTTGATCTTTGGCAGGCACAAGAACATGATGGAGAAACAAGCCAAGCCTGAGGTTAGGATGGAAATAGTAAAATTTCTAAAAAGCCAAGAAAGCCAACAAGATGCTGGGCAGCATCAACAGGGGCATCAGCAGCAGAGATAAAAAAAGTCCTTATCCCTCTCTGCTCAGCACTTGTCAAAGCACACGTGGAATATTGGGTTCAGTTTGGGACCCCGATGTACAAAAAATTATGTGGACAGGCTGGAGAGAGAAGAGTCACAAAGATGACCAGGACAGGGAGGCCTGATGTGTGAAGAAAGGCCGAGAAAACTGGGTTTGTTCAGCCTTGAGGAAGGAAAGCTGAGGAGACCTTATGACCATATTTCAGTACTTAAAGGGTGCCCACAAAAGGATGGAGACTCCCTTTTTACAAGGAGTCACAGTGAAAAGATGAGGGGTAATGGGTACAAGCTACTGCTGTGGAGATTTCTATTAGACACAAGAGGAAAATTTTCACAGTGAGAACAACCACCCACTGGATTAATCTCCCCAAGGAAGTGGTGGATTCCCCAACATTGGTATTGTTACAATTTGGGTGGACAAGGTGCTGTTCCATCTTGTCTGGACCGTGCTTTTATCACAGAACATTGGACCAGACAATCCTTGAGGTCCCTTCCAACCTGGCCTTCTATGATTCTATGATAAACACTGGGCTCTTACAGGAACTGAGCAAGGGCAAGGGCTGAGCAAGAACCCAGCAGTGCTGCCTATGCCCAAGGCAATGCAATCTTTCCTGGGAAACTCCTTTTTTTTTTTCTCTCTCAAGATAAAGCAATACAAACCCAAAGTCTGAAAATGCAAAATGTCAGGTGGCCTTAATATCTTTTGGGTATCACTAAGTCTTGAATTTTGTTTTTTGATAACCACCTTGAAGGCGACGACAAATAACCCAAATGGAAGTATGTCAGCAAAATCCAAACCACCTCATTAGGTCTGTTGCTTTTTTCTCCCAGGACACGGGGATAATTGGGATGCAGGGATGCATTCCCTCCACCTTGAATTTTCCAGTGGTCAACTGTAGACCCTCAGAGATATTGAAGAAATGGTAAATCCTGGGCAACAGTGAAGCTGCAGGTGAAATAAATGGGCCTGCCAGAAGTTGGACCTAAGGTTACAACTCAAATTGGGTATCCATGTAAAGGACGAGTGACAGGACGAGAAGCACCCACCATAGCCACACTGGCATAACCCACAAGTAAGGCATCCCCAAAACTATGTACATCTGTATGTTCCTGTGGTTCTGGGGCACACACTCAATACCAGTGGCAGTGCTTGCTCTTTTCCTCTTTAACATGTTTATTCTGATTTTTTTTCATTTTATTTTAAACTAAGCACTACTTAAGGATTTTCTTTTTAAGGCACAAATGCAGCACAGAACTCTCAAACAGTAGGCACATACATATCTGTTCAACTTCAAAGCATCCAAATTTGGGATGATGGCACAGGCAGAGCCAAGTCATGTTCACCTAACTTGCATTAAAGTCACAGGGACCACAGATCAGAGAAAGGGAGCAGAATTTGGCATTAAAATTCCACTTTTAAAAAATATGCAAGAGCCACAAGCAACATTGATGGATGTTTCATGAACAACACAAAATGTATTTTTAACCTTTCTGCGACTGTTCTTCCTCTGTCCCCATCCTGTGTCAGCTACAGCAACCACAGAGCACACAGTGTCTCCTTTTATGTGCTTGTACTGCACTTCATGTGATGGGACCCCAATCTCAGTTCAGATCTCTAAGCATTAAAGTAGATGAAGCTAATAAAACTTCCAGCATTTCAAAGCAGAAAGTATGTTGAGATCTAAAGGATGAATTAACTTTAATTAAGTTGCTTAATTTATTAATTAACTTGAATTACAGCACATGATCATAGAACACATGTAAATGAAGAAAAGCATGCACTCCCATTTTCTTTTAAAGTCAATTTATGGCCTCCTCCCCAAAATGATGGGGATTTTAAAAGTTTTTTCTTTAAACACAGACATCCCCTCAACAAATCCACAGTGCAGGTTATGAAAACACACAGCTGATACCAGGTAAATCTTATGCTAAAGCTTTCATGTCCCTAAAACCCTCAATTCACCATCCGACACAGCATGTACATTTTGCCCTGCCCCAACAGAAGATTCCACAGCTGCTTTGAAAGGGAGACACACACACTCTTGGAGGACACACCTGCAAAGATTAATCGTCTTTAAAAGTACAGATTGTCTGAGAAGGGATTATACAGGGACAATATGGTAGTCACTTTGTCCTCCTCCCTGCCCCAAATTTTGTTCAAATAAAGCATGTGAACTATATCACTACAGCCTCTGAAGAGTCTAAAAGCATCAAGCTATGGTTAAGACAGGTCAGCAATGCTTTTCATGGGCAGTAGGAATGATCATCTTCTTTGCTTCGTATTTAAGTCAATTGTTTTGTTTCATGAAAACTCAATGGACTGCAGAGCTAAACCAAAACCTTCACTTCCACAAACTGCTGGACAACAAGAAAACATACACACCTGGTGTTGAAAATAAATCAAGGGCTTTCCAATTACACCTTTCCAGTGGGGATAAAAGGGAAGGTGAAGAGAACGACCTTGTCTTTCTCCCTCTCTGGAGAGTCTAGCATTAACACAGGAAAGCATTAACTGCTTACACCTTGTGATAACCTGTGAAGTATCACAGGGTCAAAGACAGTTGCAGGAACACTAGGACCTTATTTCCAGTGGATTAGTTTCCTGTGGATTAACTTATGTGAATTGCACCAGAGCTCCTGTGCAAGCTCATCTTTTCCTCAACACAGGTGAAATCACACAAGAAAGGTGCATTAGAAATGTCCTCCTCGAGAGAAAAGCTTTCCATTGTGTTCTCCAAAGGAGCAAATTCCTGACCACCTGGATTTAACTTACAGCTCCGATGGTTCAACCATCAACAAAAGCTTTTCCCTATGATAAGGGCACTTATAAGACTCAACCCCTTCTTACCTTACCTCCCCAGCTATTTCCACAATGGGCACCTAAAAACATTGGTGGAAATTATATCAGCACAGTTGCATTATATCAGCACAGTTGCATCACATCAGTTCAACTTGAATTTATCTTCCTTTCCCAAATTCAGCTGAAATCAGCTGGCAGAGTACCAAAAATCCCAGGTATTAACATACAAATAGGCACATTGATAAGAGAGAAACCTAAGAGCAGGTAATAGACTGGAAATCTCAAGGAACTAACCTGAAAATAATCATACCCAGGCTTTACATTCCATTATCATAAGAATAGACAACACTGATTTAAATACCTTGTCTCCAGTGAGGCTTAAGTCCTAATGAGACATAAGAGATGCTCTTCTTAAGCATGGTCTCTGTAAGGACATTCTTGTCTCAGAAGAAAGGGGGGAAAAAAGTTTCAGATGGATTTAGAGGATTCATTAGAAAGGATTTCATAGCCTTAACATTAGTTCAGATCAGGGTGGTTTGCAAGCCTTGGCTTTCAGCTGCTCCAAGTACCACAGATGGTAAGATTTCATTGTATTAAAAACCCCAGCAGTTACACAGTACACTCCTTAGGGTGAAACCACTGCCATTTTCAAAACAATGTAACTACAGTTAAAATGTACATAACTACAGTTAAAATAGAAAAAAAATTATGTTATTTATTATTTAAGGTTACTTGTACAAAACAGGTGTGCACAGTATTTAAGAGGCAAGGTAAACTAGTTGATGTGATTTCCATACTGTCCCATGCTGTAAGAGCATTTTTAGCCCTAGAGTTTACAGGTAACTCTTGCACATCCCTGCACAGATGTACCCTCATGGGCTTCTCTGTGAGCCAATCCTGAAAAATCACATGGCATCAAATTAGCTCAGTTATGCACTCCTTAAAGCTGAAAGCAGCAGATACATTAAAACAGGCCCAGCTAGAGGTAGCTGAATATTATAACCCACTGTTAGTAAATCCTGGCTTCACTGGTTTTGCCTTTGCAGACACATGCCCCATATCTTCCCAGTTATGTTGGCTACATGCTTTCCACTGGTGTTGCAACAGGAATTACAGACATCTTTGCATGGCATCTCCTACCGCTTGTTTTTACTTTACCTCCTTTGAAGTGCCACTGATTATTTATGACCCACTAGGGGACTCAAAGACTTTCCCTCCAGAGAGGCCTCTCCATATAAACTGAAGTCTGTTCCTAGCAACAGATTATTATTACTCATGTGCTCAGCCAAGCCAACGTCATGAACAGAAACGGCAGATTTTTATCTTTGGTGAACCAGTCCAAAGGAAGTGGAGCTCCACAATGCTGATGGATTGAAGATCCTTTCCTTTTTGGCTATTAAGAAAGATCTCCATTTCTTTTACATTCAGAAGGAAGCAGTAACATTCAGAGGTGCAAGTCCTGAGCCTTGCAAAGTGCTGCTGAGCCACCTTCTTTTGGTAAACGATCTGTCTTTAAGTCTGTCATAGCCTCCCTAAAGGCAAATTGCTGGCATCCAAATCATGACAGTATGACCTAAAAAAATATCACAGAAAACCCATTACATCAGGTTGGCTTGGTTTTTGCTTTTTTATAACATTTTCTTCTCCCCTCACTTCTGATGTACTCACACCTCTGTTAAGTCTAACAAGTTCACACAGCACTTCAGTTTGATGGTCCTGCTTTCTCCTCAACACTTCATTTACAAGGGTTTCACCATTTTTTCACCCAGTGTCAGTGGTGGGGAGAAAGGTCTGCTTAAAGCATTCATTTTTTCCAAGATCTTTGCATTTAAATACTCTTTTTTCTTAAGCCCCTACTCCAGACCGAAGCTCATCCCTTCCACATTTAAAGTGCTTGCCAACACTGTTCTTGTGGGCCAACTCAGATTGTATCATGTCCACAGCTGGAACAGGATCACACAGCAAACACACTGATCCACTTCCCTTCAGAGCCACATTCTCAGGAAGCAAAAATCAGGACAGCACCACTGACAGATCCACCTTGACTTCCCCGCTCAAGGAACTGACACCTTCTCTCTGTCTGGCAGAAAAAAAATTATTTGCCATCATCCACTAAGCAATAATGACATATTCTCTGTGCTTCCCTGGAGGAAGAAAAGTGCTTCCATTAGGTTTCCAACCCTTTGAAGGTGATATAGAAAAGAGGCTATAGCCTTCTGATCCTACATAATACCCCACAGCAGTCAGATGGGTATCAGCCAGTCTTCTAATAAGCAGTATTAGTCCATGTGGCATCAGAGAGACTCTGCACAGCCTGGGATGATGCTGAAACAAGTCTGGCCTTGGGTATTCCTAGGCTCTCAGTAGCTAGAGATGAAGGAATCTAAAAGAGAAAAGCTTGGAAAAGACTGAATAGCTCTGCTGAGATAGAACCAAGCCAAGAGAACATCAGACAGACCTGCAAGAGACCAAGCCCAGAGAGCATTAGATCTTCAGGAGATTCAGGGCTGGACACAAAGCTGCAGCCCAATGCCACAGAAACAGTCTTGTCTCATGGGAACTGACGCTCTTGAACCGTATGCACAAGTAAGGACTCCTCCAAAAAAATAAGAGCTGCAAGACCAAGACATCTCCTATTAGTTTATTTATGACAATCAGAAGCAGTACATTTTTGCTATGCAGGGACTTCCCAGTGATCTATTTATAGCTTCTGAAAACTCGCCAGGACAAGCATATGAGTATACAAAAGCCACGCCACTTTTTAAGGCCAGCAGAAGTTTCTGGTTTGTCTTTGATTTACACATCAGTAATGCTTCCTGTTACAGAAGCACAATGGATCTTCTCATTGCATTAATCAATTTAAAAGCACAGTTAGGTAAGTGTCTTTCTTGACATTTTCTTTTTTTTCTGGTGGGGGGGTGATAATATATCAGTCATCCTTGTATAATTACACAGTTTGAGAACTGCACTAACTCCATGCTGCTGTTAACACACACAGAGAAACGCTTTTATTAACAGAGCTAAGCCTTGTTCACACAGCCACAAAGGTTGACCCATGGAGGTGCACGATGCAATTACCTGCCCCCAGAATAAGAGCCTATCTCACATTTATCTGTTCCCAAATGGAAAGGCAGTGCCAAAGCATACTTACTAAAGTTGCAGAAAACGTTCAGTTTTCAACTGAACAGTTTCCAAGACTTTCCTCATGGTTAATAAAAACAAGAACTGCTCAGGACTCAAAATCACAGTTAATGTAAAAAGGGAGGGTGATGAATGCCTGGAGGCTTGGGAAACCGATGCCATGCCCCTTTATCACCCCAGGGTCCACTGTGTGCAGGAAGCCAAAAATACCATAGTAACTTCACAACTCCATCAAAACTGAGGGTTTGGCAGCAATTCAATCTCCAAAATACAAAGCCCACAAGCACATCCCAGCCCAAATCTACCTGTGCAATGCCCATTATGTGCCAAAAAGCCGCATGTGATGCCATGAGGCCAGAATGGAAAAGCTTTTCCAGAGCAGGAGTCAGTCCCACACTTCCCTGCCACCCGGCGCCGGCCGACGCAGCCCCAAGGCCGCTTCCCACAGATAATGGGGCTGCGGGGAAGGGTTATCATAAAAACAACATGAGAAACACCGGCTGGCTTCAGATCTGTGCCCTACCTGGGAAGCACATCCAGTGCATAAACATGACCTCTTCCTACACGCTCGGTTAACTGGGAGCTCAGACAACAAGGTGGTCATTGCTGTCATTTCACTCCTAGAAGACTTTCTCCATGTTCACACAACTGACGCCCCTACCTGACCCCCTGCCCTGGCTACGTGGGCTCAGGCAAGGCCTGTAGCCACGCACAGCTCTGAGTAGCCACGCTCTGCCTGGTCTCCTTTTGGCAGGGGTAAAGGGAGCAGCGTGGCCAGGGCAGTGCCGGCGCCACAGGGCGCAGACAGACCTCTGACCTCTAGGCAGGCAGTTCCCATTGCAAAAGCCACCCACAGCTCGTCACGGCCCTTCCTCGGCCTTCTTGGCCCTGAGTCGGATTTTACAGTTGGGACAGGAAGGGAAGGGGGTGGGAAATGCCTGCAATCAGAGCAAGTTTAGCTCTCACGCCTGATCGGAATGAACTGGACAACACTGCCTGCTTTAACCAAGCAAAAGGCACTGCAAGAAGTTCTTTTTATTTACAAGTGTTTCTTTCCTTCCCCTGGATTGCAACTGAAATTCTTTGGTTAGTGTTTTAAAAGAGACTCACAGCCAGCTTCCCATTAACACTGAAGCTACTTTACATGGTAAAGGTATTTAAAAGGTATTTAAAACAGCAATATATAATAATTACACCTGCTTTGCATTAATGACATTACATTAGTAAGAATCAGGCTCCGAGTAATATTCTGCCTTTGAAGGGATACAAATGTTTCCTTTCCACTGCCTTCCCATTTCCCTTTTTCCCCAAATAAATGAAAGAGTCAGATGATTAACAAACATTATCCTGTTGAGTGAAGCTCGCCTAAGCAATAAAAAGCCTGGAGTTCCTCAATTAAATAATAAGGCTGCTCAGAAAGATCTTCCTGAAGAGCAGTAATCTGCTCTTTCAGGAAATTTAGAAAAGGGAAAGCTAGGGATAGTGGCAATCTCAACATGGGAGTTTTCGCTAAAGCAGGGACTTGTTCTAATTGAGCAAAATCCCTGGAAGCAACAGTGCAATGTTTGCACAACAGACCAGCAGACAGAGCCATTGACGGTGTCGGGAAAGAGAAGGAAAGTGAAATGCAATGTGGATCTGGGAGCCAAAAGAGAAAGGGCATGTCTCATGCTAGACCTATCTGCTTTGGCAGTATTCCTGCAAAGATCATGAACGTGTTTTGATCACTAAATATAGCAGAGAAATGGAATCCACTGCAAGTAGCTCTCTCCGGCAGCGCTCGCTGTTTTGCGCGGGCAGAGGAGAACACAAAAGAGAGATTTGTCAAGCAAACGGCAAATGCAGCTTGCCAAATTTGAAGGGCAAATTACAATTTAAATGATAGGTCCTATCCTGGCAGCTGTGAATTCATCAGCTTCTCTCTCAAGCATGTCCAGTCGAGGCTACAGCAATGCAAAATACTGCTCTTCCCCCAGCACACCTCTGCTCTGACTCGGAGGGGCCGCCTCTCCCAAGAGTGAGTTTTTCATGTCCCTGTAATTCTTCCAGCTGAAAACTCCCCTAGTCAGGGTCATGTTTGTTTGTTTAACGCCTTCTGTCCCACTACTTCAAGGTTTGTGGGCAGAGCAGCCTTGCTACAAGCACAGCCTGCACGTTCGTGTGCCTGTGCTGGTTTCGCACACATGAAAGGGGCCCCTCGATAGTGGGATCTCCCACGCTGACAGTGCAGGACCCTCTCCACTAAGGAAAACACTTTCTTTACTGCTTCAGACAAATAAAATGTCTTTCTCTTTGCTTTTAAAGAATTAGTTGCTTTAGGGGAAAGAAAAAAAAAACAAGCCACAAACCTAAATCTCTGATTTATAGCATAGTTTCGAGACTGTAGAGTAACTTTTTGTGTGTGGTGAAAACCAGGCCAAACGCTGTTATTCTTACCAGTGCTGATGCCAGGAAGGACCAAACAGCACATAGCCCAAGAGAAAAAACTTGGTGCTAGGCAGTAACCTGCTACAATAACTGTTCTTGCTATACAAAATCTAAAAAAGTAAAATACAGTTGCAATTGCAAAGCCAAGTACTTCAAATCAGAAAGAGCCCAAACCAAAGGATGCCTTACTCGTATCACGCATTCATTCCCCTTCTGCACAGGTAGGATGACAGAGTCTCCTCATCCGAGTCTGAATCACGGGGTGTCCGGGCTGCTTTCTTTGAGAATCGGGATTTCTTGCAACGGAGACAAACCAGGACGAATGCCCGTGAGCCCCGTGCATCTCCCTCGCTGAAAGGCACCAGCATTACTAACACAAAAGCTACTTATAGACAAGTTCAGTCAAGCAACGCAGCACATGTTGCGTAAGCAGAGCTGCCCTACCATCCTCTCCCAGGCTGAGGCCAAGCAGGTGAGGTAAGATGAGAGCCACAGCTCCTGCCCGAGCCAACTCCAGCCCACTGAGGGGTGTTCCTGTACAGTTTGCAGGACGCACCTCTCGGAGCCACCGTCCAGAACGAAACCCCAGCAGGGAGATGGTGTGTGATCACCCGTGCGAGCCCTCGGAACAGGATATGCTTCAATTTCCTCACAACCCCGTTACAGTAAACTCCTGGACGGGCTTTTTGCAGAATTTTTGCAAGAAGAAACATGTTCACAGTCACCTCCAAGCTTTGCAAAGGTGATGCCTCCACTCACCAATGTTATCTGTAAAGCCATTCCAAGGCCACCTACAGCACTATTAAGGCACAACTGCTCTGCAGAAACCGTGTTTGCTCACACTACATTGCATAGATATCCGCTTCCTCCCACTTAGGAACTCCTGAGGTGCCCTGGCCATGTAACTGGGAAGAAAATCGAGACTTTTCACTTTTCCAAAGTGAAGCCAGCTCTGCTCTTGATTGCCTTTTACAACAACAAGCTCTGCTTTCTCCATCCCAGGGGTATTTCATCACCAACTTCCCACCCAGTTCTGTGTAAAAAACAATGCTGCAAACAATCTATCAGACACATTTTTCCTTTTAAAAAACACACCAAATAACCCTAAACCTGTCAGCCTGCTAACTGTGAAACCGTTTGTTACAGTCCAAGTGGTGGATGAAGCAGAATGACAATGCCAGGAAATACCTGGAATTGATCTTCAACGTTTATTTTTGGAGACTGGCTTTTCTCCCAGCTCTTATTTAATAGTTTGCTCTTTCCCTCCTCTCCCCAGTTGTTCTCTCTGGGATCAAGTTGCACTCTGTTTCACGTCCTGGAGTTCACCCACAGACCCCCTAAGAAGTACTTTAGGAATCAAATCCTGGCTCAGACAACACATTCTTTCTATTTCATGGCTATCATATTCTTCCTCATGTATCAAGAAAGATAGGAAAATGTTCTGGTATTTGTCTGAAATCAGACTTGCACAGGATCCATTTAACACTTGGTACCTGCCTGTGCTTCATATCTCCACTACACAAGCAAATTCCTTCAAGCAAAGTCTCTCCCTAGACACTCAGCACATTTAGAAGTTTTTCTGCTGTAAACTAGATCTCTGCACAGGAGGAGGAATTTTATCCTTAGCCTACCTGGGTTACGTGCACAGATAAAAGTTGGGTTTTTTCCAGAAGAAACGGTGATTTCTTTTCCAGGCTGCTAAATAACACAGCAGTGGCAGCCACGCTTCAGAGGAGACCTGAGCACGGCTTCCTATGTGGCAAAAGTCCCTAAGCTTTGCATGTAGTGATTGAGAGAGAGAGAGAGAGAGAGAGAGAGAGAGAGAGAGAGAGAGAGAGATAGCAAGGTTTGGACATGTCTGTTTAAAGAGTTTCCACACACCACTTGACCACCACGGAATAACCACATGTGCTGTCCTGGGCCACCACAAGCCTGAACTGTCACCAATTTACTCCAAAGTTTAGCTGCTTGTGACTGGGAGCACACACACAGTTGTCCATGCCAGCCTCGTGGATGCATGATAATTCAGCTGTATGGATTTTTGCAAGAGAAAGGACAGGGAAAAGAGGACGAGCCTATATAATGTGCAGAAGGTTTTTCACCCAAAGGCAGTGAGTACCTACGGGGTGCTGTCCGCCACCGAGAGCCAGGCAGCCCGTCTCGCCCCCAGGAGCGCAGCAGATTGCAAGGCAGCTGCAAGGAGCTCGGGCAGGGGAAGGAGCACACCCTGGGAGCCCACAGTGCCCTCACTGCTTCCACCTCTGCCACTGACCTGATGTGCGACCTTGAAAAAGCCACTCTGCAAATCCCCTTCAGCCTCCTATTTACAGCAGATTGTCTGGGGCTGCGGGTCCAGCCCCAAGCTTGTCCGAGTCCAGTGACCGACCAGGGGAGGAGGACGGATTTAAACTGGACATCGCCGTCTGCCCCCCAGTCTCAGGTGCAGCCACAACACCTTACACTGCTCAACCCACACCGAGTCTGGTGGAAATGAGGACACTGGGAGCCCTCCTAGGTGCTCTGCTGGGATATGAGACACTTTGGCCGAGATTCAGCTCTCCTGACACTGAGCAGCCACAGGAGCGATGCCTCCATGTGCGCTCATTGTTTGAACTCTGCAGAAACAATGGAGAGAAACAGGCACTTTTAGGGCAGTTTGTCCGAGGTATTTTTAGATGTCCAGCTCAGTGTGGATGAATCATGGCTCAGAAGTGTGTGCTCCTCTCCAGTGACTATGAAAGGAGTCTGAAGAACTGTCTCTCATGAAGATGGTTATGTTATATGGTCTGGCAAGATGAATCTCACCCTTTTAAGATGGGGGAAAGGAGGTAAACAAAGCAGCATCCCCTTCGGTTACACTGAAGTGAGAAAGAGTGTCTCCAGCAGAGACACACTGTGCAA
The DNA here is from genome assembly GCA_035041135.1 of Platyrinchus mystaceus. Taxonomy (NCBI): domain Eukaryota; kingdom Metazoa; phylum Chordata; class Aves; order Passeriformes; family Tyrannidae; genus Platyrinchus; species Platyrinchus mystaceus. The sequence goes on from JAWWLV010000179.1 coordinate 57,583,748, forward strand.
GTGCTCTGTGCTTTCCTCCCCCAAAAACACCTTGCAACCAGATGATACACAACCACCTTCACCCTTGGCCTTGGCTTTGCTAGAAGAGTTTCATTCAGTCCTTGAACTTGAATATTTCACCAAATATTCCTGCAAGCAAAGCTGCATGTTGTTCACCACACAAGAGCCTCCAAAAAGCTGGGCATGCTGCTTTTGGGGCAGGTTTTATTTCTCTCCCAGCATCATTTAGGTGATTATAAACAGCACAGAACAACCCAACATAAAAAAGGTGTCTCTAATGCAGACTGAACTGAACCCATTTCTGAAGTGTGTTTGCAACCACTTCATGGCCAGTTGTACACAGCCTGTGTCCCTCAGACCAAGGCACATCCAGTGTATTCAATTCCATCTCTGCTTCACCCTTTCACTCCACCATTCACCAACTTCTGTTCGTTCTCCTGGCAACAAACAGGCCAAAAGATCCCGAAAGCAAAACTTTTTCCTGCAAACCCACATTTCTGCCTCCTCCCTACATTTCCATGAAAGTAATTACAAGTGTTTTGTTTTGCATCTTAATTGTCATTTCCTTTGATAGAACTTGCAGCCTGAGTCTTAAAGCTCAGATAACTAAGCACTATTCTTTTCTCTTCTTCCTCCTCCCTGGACACAAACATTACTGCTTGTATCAGGGTCAGCAATTCCTTAAAAACCTCTCGAGCCAATCTGTGCAGCTGCATTGTGTAGGCAGTTATCAGCAGGCTGCAGGAAGGTTAGAAAGCAAACATGCCTCCCTATGAGAGACCAAAGTTGCGCCCAGAGTCAAAGCTCTGCCCCATTTCCCCTCCTGTGGGGAGATAACAGCCTGTTCAGCTCCAGCCCTTTCCCCCACACAGCTTTCTGAGCCCCTCCTGCACATGTAGCTGGCTAAACAGAAGTGTTATCCCCACTCCTTTCTTCTGTCCCTGTCACGGCCCCTACACACCTCCACAGAAGCAGCTCGTTTCACCTCCTGCTGCGAACTCTGTGATTTAAGTGATCTACAGAGGTTGTCTTCTTTGTACCCTCACTAACACCGGGACTTATGTGCAATCCATGAAGGTCGCAGGAAGCTGGCCAGTATTCAGCAACACTATTTACTCTTCCCATCTCCACTCTCTAATCTTTTTGCAATCAAAATGCTCCAAACACCCGGAGTCTCTCCCCTCTCAGCATTATCCCAAGCCAAAATACAGTCAATCCTTCACAGTTGACTACTTGTTACTGGCACCCTTCATGCTCCACAGAATGCAAGTCAGTCCAGGAAGGGTAAAGCAATCAGATCCATGTCCTGTGGGCTAACATGCACTATATTTTTGATTCATAGTCCAGTAGTTGTAGGTTCTACTGCAAGTATAATCTCCTGCTCCTTCTGCAGAAACTGCATGTCAGCATAGGAGGGAGTGGGGTGAACATCACCTGTCCCTTAATATGGACATACCACTTGTACTCCCTGATGTATATTTACACTCCCAACCAATTCATCCACATCAGCTGAAGTAAAAACCTGACCCAAGTCCAGGGAGCACAGATGGCAAAAATCAGACCAACCTGATCTCCCAGTGGCTACATGGCCACCTCTGTCTCAGCAACAGGAGCCTCCCACCCACACTGGTCAGGGATAAAATTCCAGCAAAGAAAGATTAGCTGAGAGGTGTATGAAATGTCACCTTCCCTTTAATCACAGCTTATGGATCTGGTCCTGAAGTGTTACTCATACAGTGCTCCATGCTCCACATGTATAATCCCACTGCCTAATCCAACTACTTGTTCAAACAGGCACGTTGCTAGGAGTGGGTCCTTGCCATCACCGGCTACATTGTCAGCATTCCTCCAAGACCACGTCCTCTCCCACATCTAAAAGTGCCATGATACTCCAGAATAAACTGCAGGAAAGGCAGAGCAAACATGGTGCACACACAGCTCATCCCTTCAACAGGAGCAAGGACACAGCCCATTGCCATCCTCTCCCACGCTGCCAGATCGCGTTGGGGAAACACTTCAGTTGTGGTGAGCAACAGATAAGCATCTCTGCACACACACACAGAAAAAGCATCTCAGCTGGTAGACTTTTAAAACCTGTATTTAATGTGCCTCAGGGAAGAATATAAATTGGGTAAATGGGCTGAAAGGCACAGCTTCGCTAGGAACAGTTAGGATTGTCTCTTCACATCTTTCGTCACAAACCCGGCCATTGAGAGTCCAGATCTAAAACAGAGCTGCAGTTGCTAAGAAAACAGTGCTGCAAACAGATGTCAGGAGATGATTCATGGAGTAAGGGCATATCCCTGTACTACAGATAAACCAAAATGAATGAGGCTCTTTATACCTGATCTCCCAAGCTGTGCTTCTTCATACCCTCTTTGGGACTTTTTCTTTACTTCCTTTCCATCTTCACATGTCGAGGAAACCAAGTGGAGCTGAGCTCACTGTTTATGGAATAATTACCAGTAAAGGGGTTTTACAGTGTGTATAATGAATCCAGAAAAAGGGCTAAACTGTGGCCCATTTTTCTTCCGAAACAAAGCAATTTTTTCCTGAAACATGAAGCAACTTTTCCCAAAAACATATCAGAAGAAATAAGACCCACCAACAAAAACTTCAAAGGAACAAACAGTAACATTTTTTTTTCTATTGTTACTTCCCCTTATACCATAAAACTTAAAATTAACAGCTAGGGAGATAAGGCATTTTCAAGCTATTAGATCATTAGCCAGCAGTGCATGCCGCTCCTTGAATTACTTCATTGTGTCTATGCTTAAAATCTTTGCCCGACAAATAAATAAAAAATAGCTGACACACTACAGGACTGGCTGAGTGCTACTGACACCAACAAAGTTCTCAGTTAGTTTAAAGAACTTTTAGTCGTATTTAATAGAAGAAAAATCAGTTCCTTTCTTAAAATATCCTGAATCATAGAACATCCTGAGTTGGAAGGAACCCACAAGGACCATCAAAGTCCAGCTCCTTTGCCCCTCTTTAAACCAACACGCTTAAATCTTCACACTATATGATAGCAGCAGCACTTCCAAATAGTTTCCTGAGGTTATTTGTAAAGAATTTTTTAAATAAAGGAACTTTAATATATGTTTCTATAGATAACTAGGGTAAAAAAGCAATTATCATTCATTATGAAGAAGGAAAGAATAAACATAACTTATACACATCTGAATACATGTTTGTGCAGCATCTCACACAAGGGGGGCCCAAACATTGCCACTGTACACATCAGTACACTGCTGGTTTTTCACCACCCCTCCAAACTCCACTGTCACTGCCCATCCCTCTCTGCCTCAACTCATCCCCACTGCCACTGCTTGCAGATGCCAGGGCTTTCTCCCCCCTGCCACCTCCTGCTCACTGCACACCACCCCATCTTCTCTGGCTTATGACACGCTGCCTTCTGCCTTGGAAATCAATTATTTAGGCTGCCCTGATTTCAGTGAGAGGTGGCAGCGTGTGTGCAGATACTGTTATTGTGGGCAGCGCGAACAGCCGCCACCGTGCTCCTTCTCGGAGCTGTAAAGCCTCCCCAGAAGTGGCCGAAGCCCGTGACACAGCTCAGCAGGCGCCAGCAGCCGTGTGTGTCCCTCCTGCAGCTATTGCATTTCACACAGAGACATAAACAGACATGCCCGCCAAGATACGGCTGCGTTCGCTTGGCCAACAGTGACAGCGGTGAGCCAAGACCCTGCACGTGGCACTTACGTCTTTGTCTTGTCTGTCCCGAGACGGGAGATCGCCCTGCAAGCTGAGAGGGAGGAAAACGCGGGAATAATGGAAAGAGGGGGAGAGGACAGGCGGGACAGGAGGCACCCTGAAAGGGGGAAGCAGAGGCACGAGGCGCACACAGTCACAGACCTGACAAAGGCTGTGAGAAACTCAAAAAAACTTGCTCAAAGTTTTCTCTCTGTAGGTTCCGAGTAACTTGAGGAAGGTGCACCTGCTCTACTTCCCGATGCCTCCAGCAAATCTCAGGAAAAACGGAGAATAAGCACTACTCTGTTCTGGGGGGAGAGGGATAGGACTGAGTGCAGCTTTAGTTGTGGAGGTGAAAGGAGGACAAGAAGCCTTCCCTTAAATCCACGCACACACAGCACCTGACACAAAGTCAAGTTACAGACCTGGAGCTCCACGTGCGGCATCCCTTGGGCCGCACTAACACAGATCCGTAACTGCTCCGAGAGGAAACAGGCGGCTGCCTGGAGCCCTGGAAAGATGGGAGGGAGGGAAGGCAGAAGGAAGGCTGGTAGCAAGGCGGGGAAGAGAAAGGAGCCCATGTGCAGCGGGAAACACAGAGAGAGGGAGCCCTCAGCGGGCAGCGCTGCATCCAGGGCAGGAGCGCCCCGGCATGCGGTGCGTCCCGCGTCCCTCCCAGAAAAGTAGTTGCTCCTTTACCCGGGAACTTTGCCTAAGTATCCACCATCAGTTCCCAAACACACAACCAGAGCGATAACGCCGTTCCAAGTGGTACCCACGGCTCCCGCGGGAAGAGCCGGTCACCTGCCCGCGCCCCCTGGCGCTTCCCCGCCCCGGGACGAGCCGGCTCCGGCCGGAGCTCCGCCGGCAGCGCGGCCCCTCGGGAGGGCAGGGCAGGACCGCGGGGGCGGGAGCGAGCTCCAACAGAGCTCCAACAGAGCTCCAAACGCGCTCCCGCCGCCGGCCGAGCCCGCCGCGCTCCCCCCCGCGCCACCCGGCTAACTCCCGCCGCGGTGTTTTCCTCCCTTTCCCGGCTTTTGCCGGGCTGGGAGAGGAGGGACCCGCTACGGGAGCGGGGTATCCCCACCCGCACTCCCCGGCGTCCCGCGGGGGGCGCGGGCGGTGCCGAAGGTGCCGCCGGCACCGAGGGAACAAAGGCGGCGGCGGCGGGGAACAAAGAGCGGCAGGTACCGGAGCGGGGCCGGGCGGGGCGGCGGCACCGGCGGGCCGGGGCAGGGGCCGGGGCCGGCGATGGGATGGGGCCGGGCCGGGCCGGCAGCGCCGCCGCTCCCCGCACAAAGGCGCAGCCGGGTCGCGCCGCAACTTCCCGCGGGCGGGTCCCGGCGGGGCAGACTCACCGCGGGCGCAGTCCCGGCATCGGCGGCGGGCGCGGGTGGCGGCGGCGAGGGCAGGGGGAGGAGGAGGTGAAGGAGGAGGAGGGACCGGGCGCTCCCCGCCCCGGCCGCTGCCAGCGAGCGAGCGCGCTCCCCGCCCGGGGCCGGAGGGCGTCGCGGCCCCCGCAGCCCTGCCCGGCCCGGCCCGGCCCCGCCTCCCCCGCCGCGCCGGAGCGTTCCCGGGGCGGCCTCCGCCCCCCGCGCCGGCAGCCGCTCGCTGTCCTCGCCGCCGCTCCCGCCCCGCCGGGACGCCCCCGGCACACCCGCGCTCGGAGGATGCCCCGGAGAGGGGAAGGGGACGGTCCCCGGCTCCCCGCGCGCCCGCCCGTCCTCACCAGCCGCGCGTGGGGTTTCCCGGTGTTTTCCCTCCCGGCGCTTACCGGGACGGCGCTGTTCGTCCCGCCCCTCGCGGGCAGCCAGTCAGGGCCACTGGGCGCTGTGTGTCCACGTGCTTTGAGAGAGGAATTGTGCTGGAAGTAAGAGAACCTGTGTGTTCTAAGAAGCGCTTTCTGGTCAGGGAGGATTTGGTGTCACAGGTGATACAAAAAAAAAAAATAAAATACTTCACTGTTGTCGCATATTGTAGCACCCCCAAATCAAATTAGAAGATCATCGGAGACGTCTCCAGTTTCTGCACAGCCTCTATCGCCCTCCTCATGTTAAGCTCCCCTCACCTCAGGCACAGATCGCAGGCTTGAGCCATCTTCCCCCTCTCTTCCAGATGCAGACTGTCCTCAGCTTTAGAATCAGCATCACCTGGCCTTGCTCAGCCAGAACTCTGGAAGGGGGTCAGTTATGTGAACACAGGGCGAGTTGGGGATCTCTTAAAACTTCAGAAGAGGGGTTTTGGAAAGGGAGACAGGAAGGAATTCCTTAGATTTTCCCCCTTTGCTACTGGATAGCTTCTGCCTGCAGAGTTCACAAAGTGAGAAGATATAAATATTGAGACTGAGCTTTGCTTTACACACCCAGAGTTCAGCCAGCTATCCAAAGTGAAATGTAACTTCCCAAAAGCCACTTCCTGCCAGTGCTGATACATCGAGTTTCTCCTCAGTCTGTGCTGATAAAACATCAACCAACTCAAAACAGGGAAGGAAGTGAGGTCCTATATTGGAAGGCTAGAAATCTAAATGTACCTACTTACTGAAGCTTCTTTTTATACCAACAGGTGTGTCTAGAGAAACACTGCCAGATTTGGAGCCCTGATTGTCTGTAAAGAAATTTTTCTTTTCCAGGCAAAAGTGAACCCTACATCTTTTTGAGTGTCGTTTCAGCTGGAGCCTGAGAACACAGTGACTTGCAGAAGCATCAGTCAAAGCTGGTTACAACTTGGCTGCCCTGCCTTGGCAAACACCTGCTCCAATTCATGCCATCCTGGCAACGAATCAACCCATGAATGCTCTCTGTGTACTTTTTTTACTTGTTTTTTTGAGGATTAATTAGTGTTTGTATAGTCACACAGTTGTCTGGTACTCCACGGACACAGCTGAAGGCAAAGGGCTGCCTTGGGGCTGTGCTGTAGTTTCCTAATTCCTATGTTATGGCTACTGTAATGCATATCCTCAAAGTGGAACAAGCATTTCTGACTGAATTATGACTTTTGACTCTCAGTTTTCAGTCTTGCGTTAAAGCAAGGAGAGAAAAAGATAAATATCAAAGCCACACTCTGATACTTGAAGAATTATTTCAACTCCCCTCTTGATCACTTGAAGCTCTTCCACGTGTCATCAAATTCAGCAGAAGTCATCTCATGGAGCCTTGATCTTTTGTACCTCGGAGAACACCATCCCACATTATTCTCTCCATGTTCTTCTCCCTGGTTTTACCCCGCCATGAATCACA
>JAWWLV010000179.1:57590797-57675780 GCA_035041135.1 Platyrinchus mystaceus
TTTGTACCTCGGAGAACACCATCCCACATTATTCTCTCCATGTTCTTCTCCCTGGTTTTACCCCGCCATGAATCACACGTGCACAGCACTGCAGGCACCTGCCAGGCTGTGTCAAACAGCATAGGTCCCAGCCCAAGGTGCTTCCTTTCACTTAAATTACACATTTCATAATTAGCTTGTAAAGCACTTTGAAGACATGACACTAAGTGTTACTAACGCTAAATGGTATTGTTGGACAGGCTTAATGCGAGCAATTAAATAGTAATACCATAAAAAAACAGATCCGAGGCACAAAGATAGAATGAAGTCATATATGCCTACATTGTATACAAATCTTCAGGCTGTTGATTACTTAGTATAGACTGATACTCTGGAAATAAACTTTCATCTCTTTTTCCACACAGCCTTGCAGCCAGGAACTGCTAATGCCCTGTGCTCAGACTGTACCTGCTTTGACAGGTATGAGGGTGCTGCCAGCGGGGTGGGCGAGTGGCTGCCATGGATCAGCCTTTGTGGAAGGTGAAGGGATGGAAGCTGTGTGAACACGGCTCTCTGCTGCTGCCTTTGGGTGTCCAAAATGATGGAGGGATCCATGGGGCACTGGGGAAAAGACCTGCAGAGCAGCACTGCAGGCTACAGCTGGCAGTGGTGTAGGGACCTGCAGTGGGGACGAGAAGCCCTCACAGAGCTGGATGTCTTTTCTGCAAGGCATCCAGATATCTCATGCAATGCTACGGGCTTGGGGAAGAGCGGCTGGGAAGCTGCCTGGCAGGAAAGGACCTGGGGGTGCTGCTTGACAGCTGCTGAACATGAGCCAGTGTGCCCAGGTTACCAAGAAGGTTGATGGCATCCTGACCTGTATCAGCAATAGTGTGGCCAGCAGGACCAGGGCAGTGATTGTGCCCCTGTACTGGGCACTGGTGAGGACAGGACAAGCATATGAGGTGGGGAAGGGGCTGGAACACAAGCCTGATGAGGAGCAGCTGAGGGAGCTGGGGGTGTTTAGCCTGGGGAAGAGAAGGCTTGGAGGAACCTTCTCGCTCTCTACAACTCCCTGAAAGGAGGTTGTAGCCAGGTGGGGGTCGGTCTCTACTCCCAGGCAACCAGCAACAGGACAAGAAGAAATGGCCTTTAGTTGTACCAGGGGAGATTTAGATTGGATTTAGGGAAAAATTTCTTCACTGAAGGGGTTGTCAGGCATTGGAACAGACTGCCCAGGGGTGTGGTGGAATCACCATCCCTCGAAGTGATCAAAAGGCATGTGGATGTGGCACTTGGGGACATGGTTTAGTGGTGAATGTGGTGATGCTGGTTGAACTGTTGGGCTCAGTCGTCGCAGAAGTCTTCTTTTCCAACCTTACTGATTTTATGGTTCTGTGATCTGGCACTCATAGGTCCCACATGGATGAACAGCACAAGCTTCATGGTATAATTCAGAATTTGTGTGTCTAGATTCCAGCACTGGAGGGAGATCAAATGCCCCCAGTCATACCCCCATATCATCAAAAACCAGGAAATAAACTCTCTAAGCAGTTTGTTAGATTCAAAAGTTGGCATTACTTTATTCAAGACTGATGTACAGGAGGATCATTCCACAAAATATGTACATCAGTTATCAAAACTTTTGACTGTTAATACATTTTGGTAAACAAAGGAATAAGTGTTCATTGGTTACAAGTTACATAGTTCTCTTATTAATTAGTCCTCTATTGGTAAATGATTCTCTTGCTTCTTGTGCTAATTAGTCCACACACTCAGTTTCTCTCTTCTTTTCAGTCAGGGGGGTTTCTTGAGTCAGTGGTCGTGGATCCCCCTACCAGAATTACCTTTTACCCACTTGGAACTGATTTCAGCACGATTACTGAGTTGGTTTTATTAGTTTCTTCCCTGTCTTGGGAGTCCTGCCAAATGTCCTCGTTGGCCATAAATTCTGCATTCTTTCGTGTTCGTTATCAATGGTACATCCCAAGCCATACTTCCTCCCCCAGGTCTGAGAGCCCTAAAATTTAATTTGTTTTTTTCTAACACATGCACATGTGTTAGAAAGCTTAGAGCTTAGAGCTTGCTTGTTAACTGCTATCTAGTTCATGAATTAAATCTCCTCTCTTGTTGATTAAGTCCTAACATTTTACCCCACTGCTGCACAGGCTCCTTTTTAAAGAAACATAACTTGTTCTGTAACACCCAAGCTGGATACAGTGTTAACTCTGACGGGTAGTGAGGGCTGTGTAAACTAATTTTGTTTGGATACTCCAAGTTATGCCTGCTCTGTAGTCTGCCAGAACAAGTTTGGCCTGGTGACCTTCCTCTTTCCCTTGTGTGCAACCCCTGTGCCAGGCTGGCACGTCTGTGTGTGCTGGAGCTGGGAACCAGATGAAAGTTAGCCCAGAAGAAGAATACTTTGGCTCAATCTGGATTGCTCCCAGGATTTGATTGAGGTGTGGACACACAAAGAGGTATGTCAGCACAGCAGAGGGGGCAGCAGGATCCAGCACAGAAACATGAACGCATAGCACAAGCTGGAGTTGGGAACAGGACACTACAGCAAGAAAACAAGGAATCAGCACCATGCCAGAAACATCTGTCTCTGTGCCCAGCTGCTCTCTGCTCACCCCATCCCTTGCAGGAGAGAGAAAAATTGGGAAAGGGGAGGAAGAGGTGTGAGTAGAAACTCACCTGTGGACTTCCCAAAGGACTTTCCACCCTGCTGGTGCAGCAACACCGAGGAGATACGGCTGCATTTTGCAGACATCCTTTTTGATGGCAGCACTTTGATGGACCAGTCGGGTTATTCTCCCTCCGCTGTGCTGGTGCAGCTCTTTGTGCTGTTGTGTTGACAAACAGACCAGGAAACTGCTTAAAAAAATAGCACCCTCCCCACCTCAGTTATTTTTATCCTGGCTCAGTTCCCAGACACAATTCACCTCATCTCCACCGAGGTGCAACTGGAGGAAGAGTGCTGGAGTGGGAAAGCTTAGCCAGAAGCAGACAAACAGGGGTCTGCCTAAACCCACTGTGCCCCTCAAAAAATGCCCGTGGCCCAGCGCCTCGGGGAGAGTTTCTCTTCAGAAACCGTGGGCAACTTGTTTGTCAGAATTAGGGAGATCAAAAAAAAGAGGAAAGGAATTTTGAATCCGTGTAGGCACGTGGAGCATTTGCATACTATTTTCCTCTGCAGAACATAAAAGGAAATCTGACTGTAATCATGTTAGAAATGCTCCCTCTTCCCCACCCATTCAATCTAAGTATTATGTATGACACTGTCCCTGGCGTGTAAGGCAGCTCCAGCAGATCACTGAGGCACCAGCGCTGCCTCCAACACCCGAGTGGTTCTGCTGAAGTCAGTGGAAACCCTTCCATGGATAAAGTTGCACATGCTTAAATGCTTTGTTAGGTCACAAGCTAATTTAAGGATGGAGGAGCACAGCTCCAAAGGACAAAAATAGGTTAATAACACTGAAGTTGCAGCAAATCTGTAGGAAATCTCCTGGAACAGGTCCATAATTAGTAAAACACTTCTCTAAGAGGATATCCTCAGCTTTTTTTTCAGTTCTCTTTTCTCCCCGATTTTGCCTGTGGATTGTGGTTCCTGGCTAAAAGCAGGACAAACTGAAGACTTCTACACCTAGAAAGCAGTACCTGAACCTTATAGCAGCATCCAGGAGCTGGTGCCATGCACTTGCATCTTCCTCTACACCATTGCATGAGGGAGGTGTTTCAAGGGGGTGGGTGTCTCATGGTAGCCAATGCTGAACACACAGGTTGGTGCAAAGTCCCAATTTTTTCATAGCAGAGGCAGATCCCAGGTCAGTCTCCTGAAGAGATGCACCTGCCATCTGAACTGAGCAGCATTCATTTTGCTCCATTTATAATGGATAAATAAATGTGCATAAATAAAGGTTTCCACTCTACATCTTCCCATCTCCCAAAGTGCACCAGCTTCCCAATTACAAGGCAGGAGGGTTTGTTACACAAGGAAACGTAACTTCAGGTTCCTCTGTGAAAATTAAAATTCAAAGGTGAGCACCCCCAGCCCTCAATATCAGCTGAGTGGAGGCTCTTGGATCACAGGTTTTTACTGAGGTACCTCTGACCTGTCCAAGTCCTGCTTCAGGTACTAAAGTGCCTTTTTGGATCCCACTTGGAACCTTGCATTCCTGATGGGCTTACTGGGCTTAGCAGACTGTGTTTTAGGAGTCTGTTAGACTCGTGATAAGATCTGGTCAAGGTGTTCCAGACCTTTGGGAGCCCGTAAGACCTGGATCCAATCTTACAAGTAAACTCAGGCAAGATTTTGGGCTCAGAATCCCCTTATCTTAAACCCAAATGTTTATCCACTCTTTCAATTGTATTAGTCAGTCTAATAAAAAATATTACCTCTTTTATCCTTGAACTGTTTCTGCTGCAACCCTTGCGCTGCAGTGTGTTTGTGAGGGCACGGTAACGAGCCTGCAATGAAGACCCCATGGGTCCTGTCAGCTTCACCTTCATGCTCCAAGGCTGGCTGGTGCCTCCCAAGCACACTGCATCACACCAGCAGTTTGGCATCTCAGTTTTGGCTCTATTTCTCAGAAGAAATAGAGAGGATTGTGAGAAGAATGTGAGAGGAACCTGCCAAGAAACACTGTATTTCAGCTGGCCGTAGCAGAAGCTGGAGAAACACAGCGTAGAGGTCAAATGCCGGGTCTGGATTCAGGAGCCTGCAGGATTTACTTGGAAATAACAGCAGCTGGGTGAGCAGCTTCTTTGTAAAATAGCTCCAACAGGCCACCTGTAAGACCAGGTGCTTGTAAAGCAAAACTGGGCAGCAGAAGCTACCCAAGGGCTTATGCATTTTCCTTTTGCTGGCCTCCTCTCACCCCTGAAGCCCTTTCACTGAGCCTCAGGCAAGATCTGCAACAGTTTCACTTTGAAAAGTGACTGTTTTAATCTCTTGACAGCATTTCCCTTCCTTGCCATCTCCAACAATGAAAAGGAAACCAAGAGAAACACCAGCAAGCTCTGTGTTGTAGGTATTGATGGCTGTAGGGCACACCTGGGCTGAGGACTGCAGGAATTATGTCAGCAAATTCCAGGCACCCTTCTCATCCCTCCTTTGTCAGGGTAAGGCTTCCCTGAGCAGCTCTCAGGCAGCAGCACTTTGCTTTGCCTCTGCTTCCCCAGCAATCCTGACATGTCTTGGGTGGCTACAGCCCATTTTCAACCATGATTCAGTGGAGAACAAAAAAGCTCTCGAGGGTAGGAAGTGGGGCTAAGGCTTCTTTGGAAGCAGGATTTAGTAATCCCGATTGCCACCTTTAAAATCAGTGCCCTTGGGCCCCAGCCAGCCCTCAGCTCTGTCAACATCTTTACTGCCAACTTTACTAACAGTCACACAAATGTAAATCTACTGTGAGAAGAGGATTAAGCCCATTCTGGTTTTATGGCCTATGAAATGTCTCCTGCCCTGCTGCCACTGTGCAGTGATACATAACACAGAAAAGGGGAATTCAGGCTGCTATTGTGTCTTCAGAATTTTAAAGGGAAAAAATATAATTCCAGAAACTTTACCAGCTAGTGAAGTGCATGTGTGTGCAAGGTTTCTTCCAAGTCAGAAGCTAAAAGCCTTTACCTTGCCAGATGCTGGTTGGAGTACATAATTTTTTCCCTCAAAATAAGATTATCAACAGCAATTTTCCATGCATTCAAGTTCTGGATTTTGCCTGCAAGGGGATTAAAGCTCAGGCAAACATGAGCCTGCCTGGATACTGCCCTGCTCCATGCAGAGCTCTCACTTGGGATGAGACCTATACAGGGAGTTATGTAGGAATCCCACTAAAATGATTATTCCTTCACTGATGACTCAGTTGGCTGAGATTTTCAAGGAGGACTGAGGGAATTATATTTATGGTTTCTAAAAATTTCAGTTTGATGTGGATTCCTGACTCCCTTAGGTTGATATTTTCATAGAAAAGGGGTTTTTTTAGAAAGGGGTTTTTTTACCATAAAATTTACTATGGGATTTCAGCTCTTGGGCTGGGAATATATCTTCATTCCAGGTTTCTATAATCTTATAGCATGGTTCAGACCTCTTAGCGGGATCTGAATACCACTAAATAATTGTAATGATTATTAACAGTGTAACTCCATTGAGCTGTCAGCAGAAAAACAGCCAAGCTGAATACATATTTCAATTAAAGATGCAGAATTATGCATATTTATGCACAAGCCTGAAAAGCAGATGATATTTAAAATGTACTTCAGGGCAGGAGATACAATTAATTTTTCATTACCTTTATTACTTATCCCAATCTCCAGCTTGAAAGTCTCATTCATTCAGTCCTTAGCCATGTAAAGTTGCTGTTGCCTTCAGTGTAAGATTTTTTGAGTGACTGAGACTTTTTTGGTCACAGGGGATAGGTAGGGACTGTAATGAGATACTACACCGACCCTCAAAGGCACAATTGGTAGCATTTGCCAAAAGGGGAATCCATCTCCCTGGCAGACACTCACATACAGACTCTCAGCCTCTCTGGCTCAGCTCTCAGTCCTGCTGGTGGGAGTCTCTTGCAGAAAGAAAGAAAGTCTCTTCAGAAAGAAAAGCAGGGCATGAAGGCAGTCTGCAGTGACCTCTTGTTTTGGTATGTAGTGCTGTTTGTTTTGGCATTGGGGATATATTTAGTAAACTGTCATCTGTTATATTTCGTGTGGGGACAGCTCCCATATTTTGAGAGAAGTTTGCTGTCCTGCATTGCCCAGAGTCTGTAAATTGCTCTGTCATTTACACACTGCTCTATTTTAAAAGCAGTGTTAGTGGACACATCCTCTCCTTTAAAAACCCACCAGGAGGATCTTGAGCTCCCAAATGCTTGTGCAGGTTTTTAGCTAAGTCCTCTTCTCCTGAGCAAACAATCTGATATTTATTTGTAAACAGGTTTCCTGAAACCAAGGGAAATGCATGTGAAATGAGACACTGCTGTGTTTCTGACCGTGTGACAGACTGTCCCTTGAAGTGTGGCCTCAGCCTCCCAGAGGTATCATCCTTCCTGTGACAGGCCCAGCTATTTTTGGCCATCAAGGCCCCAGTGTCAGCCACTGGGGGACTTCTGCTCTGCAGGAGCACGTGGACCAACAATCCCATTCTGTGCAGGGAGCCACCAGCCAAGCATTAGTGCCAGTCACAGGTTTGCTGGCTCATCTGCTGCCTGGGGCTGACCACAGAGCAATACCTTGCTTGCAATTTGCAGTGGGAAAACCAAACATGTTATTTTGTGTTTAGCCCAAACATCAGCAGACACCCTCACATCTCAAAGAAGGGGAATGAAAATGACAACAGAAGGAGCCTGTACCAGCACAAAGATGGGTTTAAATCATGAGGACCAAGGCAATGCTGCTGTCACCTCCCCCTGGCCCCTGCAGGGCCCCACAGGTGGGACCCCGAGACCCCCAGTCTCTCCACATCTCTCCACAACTTTGCAACCTTCCATCCCCACCCTGGCAATGTCACACCCAACAGCTGACCTGTCGGGGTGAATTCACCCACCACCCTGGCTGGCAGTCCTGGAGACAGGCCCGGCTCAGAGGCAGCCAGTCACAGCCCCTAAGCTGGATTTGGGCTTCCTCAGCCTTGCAGGGCAGCAATAACCCCTCGTCCCCTCTGCCAATCAGGGCTACACCTCTCATTATCACTTCTAAGTGGCTCCTGACATGGGCTTGTCCTGTGCAAGTCTCAGATCTCTTACTCAGATATATACTACCAAGACAGGGGGTTTGGGTGCAGCAAGGAGTTGAGCTGTTCCCTCCAGCTTTGAGCACCAGAGGAAGCTGCTGAACATCTCCTGGTTACTGTCCAGTGAGTCCCTGGCCCTTGTTCTGCAGAAATAAACTAAAAGCTTTTCCCAAATTTTTATTTCTGGAGAATATCTACTGATACACAGGCTAGTGCAATACATTATCATGTATCATACACTGCTTGTCTTGGAAAAAACAAGGTCAAATGAGTACACCTTGCAGGCACAGCAGGAATTTTGTGGTGGTTGCAGTTCTTCCAGGAGTTGTTATTATTAGGGTTTGCAGTGCATAAAATCCAGGACTCTCCTGTGGCAAAGGGACACATTGCTGCCACCAGCAGAAAAAAGGATAAGGAGAGCCTGTGCACAGCCCTGGAGGTGTCAGAGGTAATGGAGTCATTATGGGTAACCGTGCAGGAACTTGTTCCTGACAAAGCCAGGTGGAGATTGGACCTGTTCAAGCCTAAGTTGGCCAAACTGGTGCTTGAGCCTGCTCAGGTCTTGTCAGGCAGAGAGAAAAATGGTCCCAGTGAGCATCTGGATGAAGACTGGAGCAAGAGTCCCCAACAGAGCAGACATTCATGCAGATGAGGACAAGGCCAAAAAGGGGGAAAACATGGATGTGAAGAGAGACTAAGTCCTGGCTCAGGTGGAGGGTGACACAAGACCTTGCTGCTGCTCCAGAAGGCATTTTTGTCCTTTCCTGCCACCTCTATCCAAGTGGCCTTCACATCTCCTTCCCATTGGACTGGCACTTGTGGGAGCCATAAATCCCAGCTTAAATGAGTTGATGTAGCTGTAGAACAGTCTGGAAAAAGGCGTGTAGCTGGTTTTCAGTTGTCTGGCTGGAGCCACTGCAGGGAGCCATGGTTGATGGATCAGAGAAAGGGAGAGCAGGAAGGGCACAGCCTGCAGTTTCTGGCAGCTCTGCCCATGTGGGTGAGCATGAGCCAGCATTTTGTCTGAGCTGATCTAAGTGGAGCAGTCACAGTAGGGTGATCCCATCCTGAGCTGCCCCAGCTGTGCCCTCTCCTTCTGTCCTGCACCAGGTTTAGTGATGAGAGGTTACCAGAATGAGTCAGCTCAACTATCAGATCCAACAGAAAACTAGGAAACCTTTAACAGCAAGTGTGGTCAAACACTGGAATAGGTTTCCTAGAGGGGTTGTTGATTCCCCAAGGCTGTCAGTGTTTAAGAGGCATTTGGACAACGCCTTTAATAATATGCTCTAACTTTTGGTCAGCCCTGAAGTGGTCAGGCAGTTGCATGAGATGTTTGTTGTAGGTTCCTTCCAACTGAAAGTTTCTATTCTATTCTACCTCTTTATAGAGGTACTTTCTGGGATGCTTCTGGTCCATCAGCTTGCTGAACAAATTCAACCCACAGACATGTCACCACTATATGCAGTGCAAGGGGAATAGTCTTAATTGTGTGATTTTGTGATGTGGCTGAGCCCATTCACCTGCCCCCAGCCCCTGAGGGGTGTGGTCTGTCCCTGTTCCCTCCCTATCGCACTTGTGGCCGGGCAGGACTGCGGCACTGGCACTGATACCCACTGACCACGCAGCCACCTCGCCCTTCAGGGACACAAAGCAACCAACAGCTCATTGCAAGAAGTAAAACCAGCCTCAGTCTGGGCTGGCTGAGCGCCCTGGCACGCTGTGCCTGGGAGCACCGAAGCGAGGGATGAGAGGAGGTGGATGTGCTGTTGGTTTGATGTGCAGGGCTGTACCCCAGAGCCACCCCCACAGTGTGACCTTGCAGCAGAGTCAGAGCACAGCAAGAGCTGCAGTGCCAGCAGAAGGCAGAAACGGCTGCTCCCAGGCAGATGTTCAGTGAACTGTCCCAGCACACCTTTCTGCAGCAAGATGCAGCACAGGGCTCCAGATGTTTCACCAACCTGCAAGAAAGAGCCAGGTCAAGGTCTCTCCGGCAATGCAAAACAAACTGCAGGCAGATGTGCCTGAGCAGACTGCATTTCTGCAAAAGAACACAACTTTCAGGACAAAACTCAACTCTTGCTAGTGCAAGGGAAGGTAAGCTGGGTGTGGGAGAGCACGTGCTTGCTGCAGCAATGAAACGACTCATTTCCAAGTGCCAGATGGGCCTCCAAGAAGGCCCTGCATGACACAGAGACGCTGTTATTCCACTGCCACCACGGACCAAAACAAAACGTAAATCTCTCTGAAGTTCAAAGTCTTACTCCATGCTGTTTTAATAACAAAGTTCACTGTGTAATTTGGCTCCGTGCTCTTTATTCACTTCAGACAAGTCCAAAAATGAAATGGGAATCGGGTAAGAGGCCGGAGCTGAAGTTGCTCATAGCTTATGTTTAGTTCCTTCCGTTACACTTTCATTTTCAGTGCCACTAATCCTTTATTTTCTTGACAACTTTGAAGATCCATTTTAATTATAATGTAATGAAAAAAGCTGAATCCAGAGATGCAGCTGCAGAAGGGTAATCGCCTCCTGTGCTTTGTATTTAGAAGAGGTGATTAACTGTACATTCCAGGGACGGATTGAAATGATGAATTTTAACAATGACAAAGTTCAACAATCAGGAAATCTTAATTTTAAAAAATCCATCTGGTATTTTAAATTTCATTTTACTATGGTTCTCCACAGTTATTTCAATTTTTAAAGAAAGATTAAGTTTAGTGACTGTTGGAATTAATTAGATGTGACTAACCAAGAGGGCACCTGTGGCTTTTATTTATTGAAGTGAGCCTATATCTTATATGCATTTATTCAGATTCCTAATTATATTTTAATAAAATTAATGGAAGCGGTGAATAATGCTTTGGGGTTTTTACATTATTTTTCACTTAGGTCAAATGGGATGGGAATTGAGTTGCAATTAAAAATGAGTAAACAAGTGCTTTAAAAGTTAATTTTAGTCTTTAAAATAACTGTCCTGAATACATACAGGAAATGACACAGAACTTATTCTTTTAAAAAAAATTAAAGTTAACTGATTCATTAAATAAACAAGCATTTTCTGTAATTGGATTGGGAGGGATTTTTCTGAATTTCAAGATGTCAGAAGTGCTAGCTCTCATCCTCAGCTGTCTCCCTTTCTTAGGTAAAAGGAAGAAAACAAGTTTTCCTGCTTCTTCTGTTGTCAATTAGTTTCTTGAGCTGTCCTTAGCCAGGTAGCTGAATAAACTGGAAATAAGAAATACTCTTTCTGCCCCTGCAGATCAGGCTCTTGCCAAAGCCTCGTGCCAGCTCTGGCTGCTGCAGCCTCCGACCTGACAGAGCACCTTGTGGGGAGATCGGCACCACAACCTCCAGTGACTTCACAGCCACGTTAAACCGAGGCTGCTGTGGGTCATATTTCATTATAAATAGCCTTATTTCCAACGGAGTAAATGCAATTAAACATCTCCAAACATCTCGGTGGCTGTTTGGGGGGCAGCGTCAGGCACTGGGTTAGTAGGTGGGTTCCCAACGGCAGAACAGATCCTCCTAATGAAGCCAAAAGCAAATTTTGGCACAAATCTCCTCCAGAAAGCGTTTGGTCCAGTGCGGGCTGGCAGGGGGGGTCTCCCACCAGCCTGATGAAGGCCTGGAAAAAACGAAGAACCTTCATTAAAGGCTTTTCATCAACTGCCCGTGATTCGCAGAAGCAACGCTGACATCTAGTGGGGAAGCGCGTTACTTGGGCAGCAGGCAACGAGCGAGGACCGGGGAGGGGTTTTTCCAAGCAGGAATTAGCACCGCTGTTGGTAACGGTTGGAAAGGCATCAATAATGAACATTTTGAAAATCTGTATCAATGACTTACGTGACCCCCAGTTTCTGAGGGAGAGCTGCTCCCCGACACTGAGGCCAGCCTTGCTGTTTTTCACTCTGTTTTAAGCATCATGGAATCAAATCTTCCCATTCCAGTCTTAAAACCGAAGGGTTAAAACAGCAGAAGAAAGGGATCTTGCTGTTGAGCTTAACTCTATATTTTACCCATTTTGTACCACAGAGGTTAATGTTGAATGCTTACATAAACACTGAACAGAGGCACATGCTGGATATTGCTCCCCTGCAATCGTATCTGACAATAGCTGTGAAAGCCTGAGAAATCAGAATTCTTATGCCTGTAGCCTGTGCCTCTCTGTGCTTTTAAAGGACAATTTTCCAACAAACTGTATTAGAAGAGAAGTTAAGGGAGGAGGTGTTTCCCTAGAAACCTGAAAAGGCAATAGCCAGTTTTATAGTCCTGATTGATAAGAAGAAAGACATGGAAGGGAATGATAAACCTCCCATGGCTTAGAAACGATTGTGAGACCAAGGTGAGAGAGCCCATCAGAAAAACTTGCTACCACCAGAGCCAGCAAGGAGAGGCTGAAAAATCAGGAGAGAGCTGTGCATTTAAGATTTATTTTGCTTTCTCAGCTCAAAGTGGATGAGGTCTATCCATAAGCATCCTGTTTGGAAAATGCTAATGCATGTCAGGACAAGGCCTTTAGACTGTAAAGGTTAAATTCCTCCAAGAGCTAATTTTCCTACAGGAAACATGGAGGCAGGGGCTTCCCCAGGGGAATGACAGCAAGGCAGTATTGGCAGGGCTGTCTGGGCCCACAGATTAGTTTTGAGCATGGATGAGAAACCCGTGAAAAATCTGCTTTTACAGTCTTGAATTATAAGACCTGTAATCAAGCAGGGCATATTCTCAGGGATTATGTAGAAAAGAATGCCTACTTTTCACTGACTTGAGAAAATTCCTTAAAATTAAGGAATTTCTATGGCTGCAACCAAAATTTACAAAACACACCCTTTCTTTTGACAAAGAAAAAATTTAATCAAGAGCTTAAACAATGAGTTTGGTTACAGAGGGAGGTGAAGCATTCCTCAGTTTAGGCTTGTTCATTTGAACCTAACTCTAATAGAGAACTCTCTATTGTTCAGGATTGCTGTAGTGCTCAGCCTAAATCTCAAGGTAAATACTTGACTCATGTTTTCTGCTCTGGGAGTGTATTGAATAGACAACAAAGCTTCTCCCCAGATAAAGGGTCTTGTGTCTCACAGTATCCCTTTCAGCTGCTGCAGAAAGCCTGCAGACCCTGCAAGGCTCTCTGCCTGACTTGGCAAGAATGGCAAGAGGGATGCTGAATCCTCTCATCAACACACTGCAGATGCCCATGGAAACCCTGGAAAGCAGGACTGCTTTTCTGAAGTGATTTCCACTGTGGTTTCCACTGTGGTAACTTCTGTTAAAGAAAACTGTCTTCCCGAGCAGTTCCCAGTATCATAAGTTATTGCAGCCATACAACAATATTTTACTCATTACATTTCATTATCTTTTTTTTTCTGTTTTTTTTTTGTTTGTCTTCGCAGTTTGGAGCTTTGTTAAAGCTTTATTGGGACCATAAATTGAAACTCGGCAAAGCTGCTCCCAGACAAAGCAAAGCTGCAGCTGCTGGAAGAGGACAAAATGTGATCCCTGCCAGCACGGAGCTGTGTTTGCTCAGTCAAGTGGACTATGTGGAAACAGCGATGTGCATTGAACAGGCAATCACATCTGCATTTGGCTGCCTGCTAGTGTTCCCTTCCAGTCCCCAACGCCAGATCTAGAGGCTGAAAACCAATTCCCAGCATTGCCTCTCGGGCCAGAACAGTATCAGTACCACAGACTCGCCATACACACGTATTTATTTTCTCTTTTCAGACACCCAGACAAGGCACACCAGCACCCAGCTTAGGACTTATGGACAACAACACTGCGCTCTGCCTACCATGAATATGGAGGTGGTAAAGCTGCTCTCACCTTACGTGTCCCAGCTCATGTCACAGGTCCCTGTAGCTCAAAGACAACCTTGAATGTTACTGATCAAACACCTCCCAGTCCCATTAACTCTTTCCCATTAACGTTACTGCCCACACAATCATGTGAACTCACTGCCAAGACTCAGGAAATCTCCACTCTCCACTCAAGGTGACTAGGCAGCAGTGCTCCTTTTTTACTTATTTACCAACAGTGGCTTATTTTCATCCCCACCATATGCCCATAAAGCACAAGTCAGTGTTCAGGAAGCAGAAGGCAATGGAAGCAGAAGGGTTCATTTCCCAGGTGTGTGTTCAGGGCTGTACAGAGAAGGGCTGACATCCAGCTCCCAAAATACAGGCCCCCTTTAATCTATCCTTGCTCAAGGTTTGCAGGAGTTTTTTTACAGATCAGTAACTTACAGGTTCACAGAATCACAGAATGGGTAAGGTTGGAAGGGACTACAGTGGGTCACCTGGTCCAGGCTCTCTGCTCAAGCAGGGAAATACAGGTTATGCCTGTTTTCTTGCTATCCTGATCAAGTAGCACTTTACTACAAGATTAGAATCATAGAATGGTCAAGGTTGGAAAAGACCTTTAAGATCAGTAAGTCCAACTGTCAACCCAGCACCACCACCATGTCCTCAAGTGCTATATCCACACGTTTTTTGAACACTGCCAGCAATGGTGACTCTGACACTGGTGATTCAATTTATTTGAACTGACTCATTTGTGACCTTTTAAAACTCCCCCAAAACATGAGGGATGTGATGCAGAAGTACCAGGTGAAATTTGCTGATACACAGAACTTACAGGTTTAAAAAAATTAAAACTAACCGATTCATTAAACAATGGTCAGAGAACTTGGATTGTGGAAGGGCAGCAAAGAAACTTCCCTGAAAAGCCAGACAGTGAGGTTGTAACAGCTTGATGTAAGAGGTTTTGGTTTGAAGTACATGGGTTGCCTTGAATTACATAGGGGGCTGCTAGATTTCCACTGATTACTTTGTTTGGTGATGGATGCAGGAAATGCATCTGCACTGGGGGAGATTTGGGAATCTGGGCATACCAGGAAAAGATAGTGCAGAAATTTCATCAGAGACCATTTGCTCGTGAGACTTCTGTGTTTCTCTTTACCGTCACTGAGGTGAATGAAGTCCAAACCAGAGGGACTTCACAAAGTCATTCAAGTCCTAATTAAACCTTGGAAATGGGGGACAGGTAAACAGTCTTTCTTAAGGGTACCAGCATCACATGAGAGTTCCTGCATGACTGTGGGTGAGACTTGCTTACAAATCCCACAGTTTTGGGACACACATCAAGCAATTGGACTGAACTTGCCACCAATGGCTGAGGCTTCCTGGAGAGCAGAGGACCCTCAGCACATGTGTGAGCAGGAGCTTGCAGGTTCTACAGTCATGCAGGATGTCTCAACCCATGGGAAGTGCTCACGTAGACAATCCACTGGGATTTTGGCTGCCACACCTCTGGAAATCTTTAGCAAACAGAAAGCACTTAACCAGAATGTGGATATGTGGGAGCCTCGAGTCCATCTATAAATGCCAGTGTTTCCAGGCACTCTGGCACACCCACCACACCCAGTCACTCAAATTAGCCTCCTGTTAGCTTTAATGAGCACGGAGATCCAAATGTGAGTGTCCTGGGAAGCTTCCATATGCCTCCTCACACTCACATAGGTTTCTCTTCACTGGAAAGCTGACGAATTTACTCTGAGCTATGTGTAATGTTTGTGCACACAAGCTGGGAATGCTGCTCCTCACAACCCTAAAAATGGGGAACATTTCAGAAATTCCCTTCCCAGGTCCCTTATACTTTTTGCCACAGATCTCTATCCCCCTGGTTTAGGTTTCTTTTCGCCCACACCACACCTGCCTCAAGGATGCCTGAAAGGCTTATGGTGGCCAAGTGCTGCAAAAAGAAGAGAGAAATTAGTGTCTTCAGAGCAACACCCCATGGCTTGGAACAGGTCTCACAAGGCAATTGTTGGGTTAGTTGTCCTTGCTCCCCACTCCAGCATCCTGACCTCCCTGGCTCCCAATCTCCATGTTCACTGGGTACTTGCAGATATTTTCCTACATGTCTTTGCTCCTCCTTTAGCTCAGTCGATGCAGTTCTGTCAGCTTCCATTCATAAATGCAGCAATTTATTTGATGCACAGATTGGCACATTCATGCATTTACTACATGTATTAAACTTCGGGCCTGGTATGTATTTGCAGATGCGTTTATGTAATTAAACATTTAGGGGTAATTACTCTAATTGCCAAGCTTGACTTGCTAAGCCTCCCATTCCAAGGATGAAATTCATTTACCTAAAGAGGCTTCATCTTCAGAGTCCCCTTCATTCATATCTGCCCCTTACACAGCTGAGGGCTTTGCCATATCCCCTTTCCCACACTGTGACTCCCTACATTAGATTTAGGCAGTGACAGGGGCTGCTGCATCCTCAGAGCTGGATGCACATGTTACAGGTGGTCTGCAGTCAGGCATGCTCAGGTGTGTTTGCTTGCACAGACCCATGACTTCCAGCAGACATCTAACCCAGATGTGGCTTGGCATGGCATTCCCTTCTCCCTCTCTACATCCCCACTCAGCAACCAGCCCAGGCTGAAGAATCCTGTGAGGTCTGGCTATGCAATGCTGAGCTAATCCCTCCGTGTCTGCAGAGCTCCCTCATCCGTGTGTTCGCAGATGAATTTGCAAACGAGAGAATGTTCTGCTTTGAGCACAAGGCTGCAAAGACCTTGACATTATAAAATCCAAACCTCCAGCCTGCGGGTTGTAGCTTTGCATTTTGACTATTTAGATAAGAACATGCTGCCTATTCTATTACTCTTTACACAGGCTCAGGTTTAATCATTGATGTGCTGAAGGGAGATATGCCTTCATTCCTCCAATAACTCTGTGCTGCTTGTGCTGAGGGGAAGAGTCCTAAAGGAATGGAGCTGTTGTGACCATCTGCCAGCTCCTCTCAGCCTTTCTGAAGGGGCAGAACTTCACGTGTCGATCACGCACTGCCCTGGTCAGCCTCACCCAGCAGCTTTTTGCTGGACGGTGAGTTTTTGTTTTCCCAAGTCAGATGGCTTTCCCAATTCTTCTCAACAGACTTAGAAATTATCCTCAAAAAAGTAACCAGTGGGATCCAGAAGTGAGATAAGGCTAACCAGTGCTCCTCCTTAGCTCTGCAAAGGCACTGACTTCTCATGCCTTAAAGCCATGACACAATGAAGATTAAAATAAATAGTAGAGATGGATGTTTTCTTTATGGCTTTCTTCTCTTTCTGGGCTCTGGACAGCTGGACTTGGAGCAACTCTTGCATTTATTTAGACAGGTGGAAAGAAAAATGGGGCAAACTAAATCATACTCTTTTGATTCTCTGAAATAGCTCTAAATGAGGTTTTATTGTCTACACAGCATATATTAAACAGGCAATGATCCAACAAAGTTTTGTGGTACTGTCTTTTGGAAAAATTATTAATTTGTTTGTGGGTTTCATGCACCTACAATACACATTCCAAACTCCCATAAGTAATAACAAATAGCCTTTAAAACATGCCACGGCACAGTGGCCCAGCATGAGAACAAATCTTTCCTTGGAATTCAGAAGTACCGCTTCTGCCTGGCAACATTTCCCTGTACCACTAGGTGGCTTTTCCACCCGGTAGTTTGTATCTCTTTCTTCAAAGTCAGTACAAGTACAAATACTTACACTACAAGTGCAATGAACCTGCTCCTAAGTGCAACCATCAGCCAGTGGAAAAGAGAGGAGAAAGCTAAGACATCCTTCAGCAGACGAATTCTTAAATTCCCATACATTTACACTGAAATCTTTATCAATCCCTTGTCTGTCCTTCTAATGCTTTGTTCAAGTTAGTTAGAGCTGACTGGCTAACTTCTGGATTTTGAGCAGCATGAGGTGTCTGCTCAGATGTATTCCTGTACAGCTATGGAACTTTGCAAAATAGTGTGTGTGTCTAATTTTATAACAGAGTTTTTTGTAATTCATGAGCATAAACCAATTAGTAACACAGAAACAGGACGTGTACTAGTTAATGTAATGCATTGTCTCACCATGTTCTCAGGAAGAGTAAATTCACGTTTGCCTTCTCAGATATTTTACTCCTTTTTTTAACCTAACTTAAACTTCTTACCTACAGATCTTTACTCACACCTAAACACTGCAAATATCTGGCTATAGTATCTTTTTCAAGTAGCACTCCGTATCTCAAACTCTCTCCAAACAGAAAACCCCCAAGAGGGTCATTGACTGGAGTACAGACCAGCATGAGTGGAAGGATAAGGGTCACAAGTCCACAGTTGTGTTAAAAAAAATACCACCCTCTCTTAGTTTTTCTATAAGTTTCACCATGTTGATTGCAAGTATATTATTGGAAGCACAACATAGCTGAAATGGGCAGAGACAGACCTAAGAGTTATTAGAAGTTTGGCAGATGAACTCAAGATTTGCATTTTTCCTTCATTTCAGATTTTTTTTTTCCCTTTCTTTAATATTTAACTCTTGTTTTCTACTACAAAAGTGGTCATATATTCACTGGAGAGAAACCATGGAGCTGTGTCCTGACAAGTGCCCTTCAGTGGCATGAAGAGTTGCATCAAGAGCTCTTTCAGGTAGAGCACAGTCACACACACAGGATTCACACACAAATTTAGGGGGGTTAATGCTGAAACTAATTTTGCACACGCCAGGTAAGATTTCAAAGAGGAAAGACAGCTAGGTGAAAAGGCTGGAGAAGGCTCCTGCTTTAGAAAACGTCAGAGATGTGTTTGGACTGCATTACCTTTGCAAAGCTGCTTTCTATCTCCAAATATTCAGCAAAGATGGACACAGGCTGGCAAGAGTCTGTGAAAAACACACTTGGAGCTGCTCTGTGTTGATGCAGCAGTACTTGCTCTTGGTTGCCATGTCCCAGGTGGCACCATTTTGATCTGAGTCTCTGCCCTGACTGCAGCAGCTTTTTACACCGAGTGGTTTTCAATATGCAGCTTTCCCAGAGGCCCTGGATCAACAGATTTCAGAGGGAAGAGGAGGATCACGGTTAAATTTATTGGAGCAAACTGGCGCTCAGTAAAAGCTGCACCAGGGGAGGTTCAAGTTGGACATCAGGAAGAATTTCTTCATGGAAAGGGTTGTTAATTAAGCATTGGAAGGGACTGCCCAGGGAGGTGGTGGAGTCACCATCCCTGGAGGTGTTTAAGGAAAGGCTGGATGTGGCACTTGGTGCCATGGTCCAATTGGCAATCTGATGTTCGGCCATAGGTTGGACTCGATGATCTTGAAGGTCTTTTACAATCTCAATCATTCTGTGATCCTGCAGTGATACAGCTGAATAAATAAAACCATTAGGAATACATGATTTTTTTTTTCATTGTACAAGTGCCTTTCAAGCTGCCTTTATACAGCGTAAGTGTCCGTGGTATAATCCAACTAAAAGCCGTGTTATCACATTAACCTGGTGCCGATTCAAAGTTGATATACTCTGCTCCTAGGAGGCTTTTCTTCTGGTGCTTGGCACTACACAGATGCAGGCACACAGGTTTTGGTGGGCATGGAGCACAGGCATGGAGCACTGTGGTATCTCATGATATGCCAGACCCATCTGCAGCGCAATATGTAGGTGCATGTCTAGCCTGACCTTTAAATTACAACAATCCTAACCAAAAACAAGTTTTAATTTTTCATGCTCAAGTCCTTTCATCACAATCTGTGCCTCTGCTTTGGCCTGGCACAGTTTAAATTACCAGGACAGCACGAGGGTAAGCCCTGCCAGGCCGTGCCAGCACTGTTTCCCTCCCAGTGAGTGCTGCTTGTGTGGCTCCCTCAGCTGAAAGGCACTGGACGACTGGTAATGCTCAGAACAACCTCTTGGCTGTCCCTCAAGCTGTATTATCGCTGCAAACGTGCACTTCCCTTAATCTCTGTATAATCTTCTTCCAAACAGAGTAATTAAAAAACAGTTCCATGTCTTTTCCCTGGCTTCTTTCAGCTAAGCATTTTGCAGCCTCCCCCTGCCTTGTGCAAAACAGTCTGTTTTGTCCTGTGATTTTATATTTTTTAATCAAACTTTGTGCTCCTCTGTCAGCTCTGCTCTTTATGCAGGACATTTTTCAGGTGAAACACTCTCTTTTCCCCTCTTCACCTCGAGGAGATTATTCATGTGCCTGAAGAGTCCTTGTGGAAGCCAGCTCTGATCCCAGCTTTGCGTGATTTTTAACCACTCCCCTCCATGAATTTCTATCATCTCTTCCTATCTCACTGTGCCCACAAGCTGAAGCAGACAGCTGTGGCACAAGGGCAGAGGCGAAGTCTCTGTGCCAGGGCTGTTTCCTGACCTGCTGCAGGTCTGGATGCTCAAAGGGATTTCAGTAGGATGGTTCTCAGTAAGCACAAGCCCTGGCAGAGAAGGCATCACCCAGATGGTGATCAAAGTGACAGCCTGGGGCTGCTGTGGGAGGTAGAGGGACACCTCTCCCAGCCTTGCCCAGCCTCCAGGGCCAGGGCCACCTCCTGCCCACAAGGGCCCTGCCCTTCTCCCAGCCCTTGGAGATACCCACAACAAAACTCTTGGCCACGGAAAGATGTGATATGCTTTCTGTAGGGTCAGTGGTTCTGTTAGGTATTCCTCTGGGAAGCTTTTCTCTTGTTATCTTCAGGATCATCCTCCTCTTTGTTTTTATGCCTTTGTGAAATAGTTCTGAGCCAATTATGGGACACTTGGATGCTGTGCTGTGCTGCTTTTACTGGTTTGCTATGCTTAGACATGCACAGGACTTTGACATCCGTTTTCCAGCACAACAAACAAGTGTTGTTATAATCCAATATTCTCAATTATTTTGAGTGTGCTGAAGAACCACACAGGGAATAGTGTGAAAATAGCTTCTGCTAAGTATCAATTTTGTTTTATCAAGGACTGTGCTGGCGATTTATACCTCATATATTTAGTTGTTCACGGTAAGGAAACATCGGTGGATTCAATGTAATAATATTTTTCTACATGAGTGCCAATGTTCCTGTGTCTGAAATGCTACATGGAAATAATTCACAAAAGCAGGTATTCACTGGTAACAGCTTTTCTGGCACTTTTCATTAGTTGATTTACAAAGGAAATCAGTGCCCTTATTTCCCTGTTGTTGGTACAGAAGTACAGAGAGGAAAAAGAACTTGATAAAATATATGCCTGCTAACAACATGATGGTTTGAAGAGGTCTGAAAGACTTCTGGCTCCTCTTGGTTTTATTTGGAATTAAGAGAGCCCTGGAGACCAATTAAACAACTATCATCATTGACCTAAATAATTTCTTTACATTTCAATCTGTTTATTGTCTTTACAGAGAATATTTCAACACTAAGAAAGGATTTCTATTTGCAGTAGTCCTACAGGCTTCTCAAAACTCATTTCAAACATTTTATGACCTTGTCGAGGTTCAGACGTGCTCAACTCTCAGCCCTGAGTGCCATCCCTGTGACTCCAAAGGGATGTGTGAGCACAACACAGAGATAATCCCTTGAGGAAACACAGCATCGGTCAGTGTTTTCACTGGAAATTAAACATTTCATGGTGAGGTATTACAAAGAGCTATTTTTTTGTAATTACACATTTGGGAGCATAGTGTGACTGCTTTAATTTGGAGATCACTGGATGCTGAAAACCTACATAGACTGCCTTGTAAGAAATAACCCTGAAAGTAAAATGTGGTCTTTTCCAAGGTCTTTTTCTAAGTGCCACCCAGGTTCATGCATACAGTCCTCCTCCACCTCTGTGTGAAAAAAGTAGTTATATTAGTAACTGTATGTGGCCAAAAAAGCTGCTGAAACCAGCATATAAATGACTATTTATACAAACTTTTTAAACTTCAGATTTTAAACCATTTAAACCGAAATACACAAATCAAGCCAGATTTGTTGAACACATGGCTCAGGTCATAAAACTTTTCAGATCACAAAACTTAGCCAGGCTTACACAGAATCTGACTTGGATTTCAGATTTGTGATTCTGTGCAGGCTTTCTTGCAGGTATTTTGCATGCCCTAACAAATACAACTGCATTTTGGTTTTCACAGTGTCAGGGTCCTTTGAGCACCAACCCACCCTTCAGCACTGCTCCGAGGGGTTTGGTGCCCATATCCAGGGCCAGCTCTGTAACTTGGGGCAGGATTGCAGGGAAAAGAGCTGTGAGAAGTCTCCTCCAGGCTGGGCCTTGTGCCTGATCCTGCCCTGGCCTCTTTGTCTTGCCTTTCTGGCTTGAACATTGCCCTTCGTACCCCAAGACTGTGCCCCAACAGACACTGAGCTCTTTTTAAGTGAGCCTGACACGTGGCTTTTCCAAGCACCTGCTTCAAAAAACAAACCACATTGTTAAACTGAAGAAAAAAACTACCACATCTTCCTTACAAGTCTAGCAGGCAGTTGTCTTTTAGTTAAACTATAGGGTCTGCCACTTGGGTGAAGTCCTGTTTGCCAGGATTTCACTGAACACGGTATGCAACAGCAGCATGATGATGATTAACAATCTCTTGCAGAGTTTAGATGCTATTTCTGTCTGGATACACAAGTCTTGGTCCCATTTTAGTGAGGGGTTTGTTGGAGGGTGGTGATTTTGTTGAGCTGAGAAGCTGTTCTTGTTACATCTGCACCTGAAATACATCTGTTAGTTATTGTTACACTGTGTTTGTCTTGTTCTCTCCATTATTCTTTTGTCACAACACTACCGGCACGAATGCCAAATCCTGCAGACTCAGAGGGTGGAAATTTCTCTAGGAAATTTCTCTAGGGGAAGTTCTATTTACACATTGGATAATACTCAGAAACCTTTGATTCTATCTGTGGAGATTTAACATTTTACTTGAGCTTTGTTTCTGATTTGGTTGTGTAAACAATATTCCATAATTATTGTCATTCTCATCCAAGAACACATATTATAAACATCTTAAAGCAATTGTGCCACTCTGTCTCCAGTTTCCTAATGAAATCCATGTTCACTAGGAAAAATGAGGAAGATTCCTGTCCTAGGTAGGACTTACAAGCCATATCCCAAAAAGAAATTACTGTACTAAGGGAATGATTCTGTCTGGGTTTTATTTTTTCCAGAACAAATCCGATTTTGTCCTTGTTACTGCATTGTCAAGAGGATTCAGCCAATGCTTTTCTTCAGCTGGCACTTAAAGAGTGAGAAAAATATGGTGAAATATAGTAACATGACCCTGGTACCACCATATGACCAGAAGGGTGAGCACTCCAGTGGTGCTGGTAGGATTAAAGAGTAGGACAGAAGTGATTGTACAGTTTGTGGCTGCAGAAGCTGTGCCAGACACCCTATGCACACAAAACCAAAGGGGCTTTTAAGATTTCTCCTGACTGCACTCATGGGTTAAATGTCAACCAAGCAAATGGAGATAAGAAGACAGACAGAGCTAATGAGTACAAGGCATATTAAAAAAGGTGTATGTGCATACATATGCATCATACAGAGGGGGACAGTAGGACAGTCATAGAGCAAAATCACAGTGAGGAACGTGAGCATCTCTAGCCTACAAGAAATAAGGAGAAAACCACCTGACTAGCCAGAAAACCTACAAAATTTAAGACAAAGTGAATGCAACAACTCCAGCCCCATCATGAATAGTGTCTTGTGTTCCTTTGTTGTCTGGCTAAGCTGGTTTGAAAAGCCCCTTCATCAGCAGTATGTAGTTTCCAGCACAATGAAGGTGCAAAACTACACAATCCTTAGAACACTCAGGTTCTTCACTGATGAACCTACATTGCAAGTTCCTCCAGTCTTGTTATAAACATCTTTTTTCCTAAAATACAGTGATCAAAAGGTTACACAGTCTCCTACTGCCTCCAAAATGAATAACTTCTTTAAAAAATGCATGTCTTACTATAAATAATCTTTTATTGTTTGCCTTTCAGCAGATCACAAGGGTGGTATCAGAAGATGTACCGGCAAACTAACGCAGAGCTCCTGCATCCTGAAGTTATGCTTCAAGCATGGTTGCTCCACAGCTCTGTGAATCAGCAATCTTGTGTTCTTGGCCAGTTTCTACCATTTACATATCCTGACTCCAAATCTACAGCTGCATGATTTAGTTGCATGACTAATCTCACTGAACTCCAAGGGCAGGACTTTGGGGGCCTCCAATAAAAATGTTGAAATTCCCAATACCTGTGGAGTCAGGTCACCTAATCAAGTGTCTCTGCTCCCTTTTCAGCCAAAGCAATTAAGCTCCATCAAATGTGGACATCCTACAACCCAATCACCAAACTACATGTCATGCACTATCTTGCTGGATCTCTTTCTATTCCTCTGTGTTTTACAGACAGGAAGACTAAACTCAGGAGGAGGGATGGAAGATGCAATTGCCCGGATTATGCCATAATCTAGTGGCTACAACAGCCTTCTTAGTCATGAGTGGGTTGCATCCCACCAGGACAAGATGAAACTGAATTGAGATTTCCACTCTCCAGATGATTACATTTATTAAGATATTGTAGGAAGGAAGCTCTGTACTTCTCTTCCCTCATCCTTATCACAGAAGCCTCTGGTTTCTCTGTGGACAACACCGGATTCAGCCCTATGAGGCTCCAAGTGTGCACAATAGAGTAGGTTTCTCCAGGTATTCAGGTGGAATATAGACCTGTCTTGGCTGTGTTCCTGAACCATGGCAGGATTCAATGAGAGCCTGGCCATACCAGTCACTGACACCCGTGCAGTCATGGACACTCCAGTTTAGTGACCTGGGGAACTTCCAGAACAAATGAGTAGGTGGCAGGAATTTTACATACTTATAGGATCAGACAGCTGCCACAGAAGATTTATAGGTAGCTTTCTTGAACTTGGCCAGATGAATGCACCTGAGTTCCATTTCCAGAGCCCAAAGTAAACATGGTAGAACTTACCCATCATGACAATGCACTTATTTAAGGACTTGAATGTTTGAGGGCAAGTCACACAACCCTATGTATTCTAACTCAGCACCACAAAAGTGTTCATTACTTTCCTCATAATGATATTTTAAGGGTTAATTTACATTTGAGGAAATGGCTCAGGCTCCCACAGCAACAAGCATGACAGAGTTCAAGTGTTTGGACAACACCCTCAGGCACGTGCTGGGATTCTTGGGGTGTCCTGTGCAAGGCCAAGAGTTGGACCTCGATGATCCTGATGGGTCCCTTCCAACTCGGGATATTCTGTGACTCTGTGAAATATCACAGACACCCACATAAGTCTGAGCACTTTCTGTGTCATTAAGCAGAGCAGCAGTGCTCGCTCTACCCTGGGAGCGAGAGCCGGCAGAACCACCGGCTGCATCCAAAATACTTGTCATACAGGTTCTGAATCGCCCTGGGATGCACGGGTTGCATTACCTGGAAAAGGGTGCAGCAGTAAGGCAAGCAAGTTGTTCTGAGTATCATCATGTGTGTTGAGCACACCTGCTCTTTTCCTGAGAACCTCCCCAGGACTGGGAGTATGTAACACCCCGAAGATGGAACACTGAGGGAGGTGCATCACTGGCATTTTCATCAGACTGGAAAATTGGTGATGTCGTGGATGTTCTCAAGGCACCTGCAACAAACAGGAGCAGTGAATTAATATTGGCTATCGCATTGTTAAAAGGGCTTAGTAAGGGCCTTCCCAGGCAAGAGCTCTGACCACTAGACATTTACATCAAAAATGGGCATCCTATATTGTTAAAAAGTGAGGTCTACCCAATTATTTATAAAAGCAGTCGTAACTGACTACCATCAGTAGATCCTGTATTACACTGAATTCAAGGTATCTCACTTTTAGTCCTGCCCGAGGTGTGGGATGGAGCTTCAGTGCCATCCTTCTGTTTGGTTTGTTATCAGCCAACTCCACACAGCTCTCTCATCCAGATCTGTTCTTCTGTCAAGGTATCTGCCTTTTCCATTGAATGATTCTATGAATTATGAACACATTCCCCAAATTGTGGCTTCTCTTTCACCTCCAAATTGAAAATAAGCAAATGTTGTCAGAAATAACCCTAGGGAAGCTTTCACTCCTACTCTAGTGATGAGTAACTTGACACACCCTTGAATACAAATCTGCTCCATTTCATAATCTTGGCAGTTTGGGATTTTCCAAGAAAAAAAGTCCAGAACTGATTAAAACAAAATCTGTGCATTCTAAGGCAAATTCCCATCAGCTGTGTATCTTATACTTTGCATCCTGATTCTCTCATCATACCAATCTGTCTTCCCTAGGGATTTATTTGGCACGTACGTGCCTTGCCTAGTTACCTACACATGAACTTTTGAGCCTGATGGTGAGATTTGAACATGCTCCTCCTCTCATGTCATAGGATGCCACACGGTAAACTCTCTGCTCCTGCTATTCAGGTTGATTCCCATGCATTCCTTCCCATTCCTGTGGTGTGGGGCACATCCCTTTGATGACTCTGAGGAATCAGAATGGGCCTGGCTTCTTGAAAAAGGGCTTTTTTCTTTTTGTTCCATGAGGCTGTAACTCCTAGGATGTGATCACTCTGATGGGAGTCCCAGGCACCCCTGCAAGTCTGTGATTCCCTCTGGAGAGGCTTGTTTTCACCCCTGGACTGGGGGGATGCCCTTTGAACATGGTTCTGCTGCTGGGGAACCAGGAGCTGGGATCCCTGTTTCTCTCAGCATGCTCCAACAAGAAGCCTCCTGCTCCCAGGAGTTCTCAGCAGCTGTTTGCCCCTGGAGCACCGTTGGCTTTCAGACACGGATGTAGCTCCCACTCCTGCACACAAAATTTGATCCAGTGTGCAGTAATTGCATCTGACTCAAGTCAGCATGAAAGAGCTCATTCCTTTCTTAAATGAAAAATACATTTAAGGGATCTGCAGAAATTACAGTGATAAAAAGGCTGCAAGTTGGGCATGACCACCAAAGTGCAGACAATGTGTGGAAGAAGGAACCCTCAACTTCTGGGCTCCAAGTTGATGAAAGGCTGTGCACAAGTTTTAGTTGGTTTTTTAACCCTACCCCTCCTCTGCTGTCTTGTTAGTAATAAAATATAGCTATAAAATAAGGCAGTGGTGGCACCCAAACACATGCAGACACAGGTTAGGAACTTGTCTCTTCCACAGACAGTGTGGATAATAAAGGAAAGCATGGGAATGAAGGCACAGTCACTTATTCCAAGTGAAAACAAGCAATTCTATAATTTAATCCCTTGTAGCCAGAGTGAAGAAACAACTTCCAGAAATGAAAACTTCATGCCCACAACTAGGTAGTTCAAAACCCAAACTTTTGAAAAAGCAGGAATCTAAACCTCCTCCTCTTTTTTTGATTTCTTGTTTCTGAAAAAGAGCAAACAAACCCCTGTCCATCCACAAAGCTGCCAGCCTCTCCCCCAGCTCCCCAAATTCATTTCTTTTCAATTCCAAGTCCTGGGATGAAGAGGCAAAAAGACCAAGGGTTTTTTGTTGCTTTAGGATTTGTTAGTCTCTTTGAGAAACCATAGGGGAAAAAAACCTCCAATCTCCATTTTCTCACTATGCAAAAAGCAGATTACTAAATTAAAAAATTAAAATTACAGGAACATGGGAAAATGGAAGAAATGGAAGTATAATGAAACTGTTACCCAATCTGTATCTCTTTCCCAGTAGTAAAATTAAGGGGGCGGTAATCACATGTTCCACTCCTTCACAGAGTTGTTCCGACAAGTTGCCAATTAATGACTGTAACACACTCTCATGCTATAATTGAGGATACAAAATACTTTAAGATAATGTTTAAAATGGAATTATCTCATTTTTAACACAATAGAAACACTCCTTAAACAATGTTGTCTTATCTGAATTATGTTTAGAATGGCCTGTGACATGGTTAAACACGTGGATTTATGTTCAGAGAAGAATGAAAGGACTATAACAACTGCATTCCTAGAACAACTTTACAGAGGAGACCCCAGCACTGCACTCTCCTGTATTTTCAACTTTTTTACTCTTGTTTGCTGTAACAAATCTCAACATTGCACACCTTGCATCTGCATATAATGCCTAGTCACTAAAATTCTGTGCCTTTCCCAGATTATGTGCCAATACAGACCTGTGGAGAAAATAGAAAAACCAACCCAGGCAGGCTGGGCAGACCCTGGAATGATGGGCACACTTGGCTCTCATCTAAATGAGGCAGCAGTATAATAAGAAATACATCTTGTGACATGAGAACATGTGCTGCTGTGCCACCCTGGGCTAAAATAGCAACACACCAAAGCCACCTGATTCCATTCCCTGGAAAATCCAAGCTTGTAGCTCTGAAGCAAAACACCCACCATTTCAACAAAGCCTGTGCTTTCTGCTTTTGTTGCTCACGATGCTATTGCAGAGTTAATGTTATTTGGGTCTTAGCCTTTCAATTTATCCAGGCTGCCAAGGAATCAGATTTCTGAGGTAACCAATGACCTTTCCCTATCATACCCAAATGCCACAGCATTGTGTGTGCACAATTTAACAGATTTACAAAGTAAATAATACAGGCAAAATGTTACAAAACAACAACAACAACAACAACAACAAAAGGCTCTCTTACATACAGAACTTAGAGCATTATCCTGCAGAAATAAATGCATTCCCAGGCTAAAATGAGATCAGGGGATTGTAGCAAGTCATTGAACTAATTTTTTTATTCCAACGGTAAAGTTTTTAGCAGAGCAATCAGAATACCAACAAAAAAAGATACAAGAACTAAGCCTTATTCTTTGCAAAGTACTAAATCTTTTTTTACCCATGCAGAATAACATAGTTGTTAAACCTTATCTAAAAGAATTGGTTCATTAAATACATTTTTACTAAAGACAGCTAAACCCTTTTAAGTTCCGTTGAAAAAGCTTTCCCTGCGGTTCACAAGCAGCAACATTTACAGAGAAATGCAACATTTTAATACCTGAAATTGCTTACTAAGAAAACACTGTGCAGGACTCAGGAATGATCAGGTGCAGCATAAATGAGCTGAAAACCCTTCAGCATATTCTTTCTCCCACTCCTGTAATAGAACTTGTCCAGCTCCTTCACTGAGCTATTGCAACAGCTCATACTCAAGAGCAAATTAAAACACTCTCGGAGGGTTTTTTTTTCCTTAGAGCAACAAGTATTAATTGGAAATAAAATCCATTTTCCCTTATTCTCCCATGTATTTTTCAAGACTTAGAATAAACCTTATAACAAATAACTTCTTGCCTTCTCAAATCTGGGCACTCAACTCACCAGTTCCTTTAAAAAATTAATAATAAACATGGAATGGTTAGTACATTTTAATCATTTACATTCAAAGTCATCTAAAATGAAGCTTTCCTTTGACTGTAGGCACTTTAACATCAGTAATAATAACACAAAACACTAGCAGCATCAGAATAATTATTTCAATGGGAAAGCAGCCCTTCAGACCTCTGTGGATGCTCCTTTCCACCCTTCATCAAGCTGGGAAATAATCTTCTCTTCACAAAATGCTATCAAATATATCTTGCACAAAAAGATTCAAGGTGTTTCTGATGATGACAGAAAACAATCCCACAATCCTGGAGAACATCCTGCCACTTACTTTTTCAGTTTTACTAGGGCAGAAAAACAACTGGCTGCTGCTGACTTGGATAAACTAAGTTGTTAAAAGCTTTGCAAGGCAGAACCACCATGTTAAGTACACTCAGTAGCCACTGGCCATCCAAATGGACACCAAGCAGGATGTTCTGCTTCAGAAAGGGACTCCTGGGCTGCTGCTGTCACACAGGCAGGGCAGTGACAGCAGCAGCTGGGAGTGTGATGTGTTCTGCACCTCACTTGCCATCGATTCCCACAGCTGTCTTGTCAAATACTCCCAGCCTGGAGAACATGGCTGGTTTGCCAGGCATCCTTGGGACTGCCCGTGTTACGGGTGTCAGGCTCAGTCAGCTCTTGTGTGCTGAGCTGACACAGATCCAGCCCAGCTCTGGGGCCACCTTTCTGCAGATGGTACAAAGGAACACGTTCTCTGTCGAAGTTCAGTTTTAGGTTGCACTCCACGGTCCTCTGGGAGCGCCCACTGCAATCCCTATTCACCTTAAAATGCACAAAGGTAATTTAAAAGCTACTTCAGTATTAATGTCATGTAATTTTCACACTAACAGTTCAAAGTAAACAAGTTTCAACCACACACACACAAATGATTTCTGCTTTTTTAAGTTACCAAGCACATACCATAAAGACAAGTCTCACTTTATCCTTGTAATCACTGTGATTTTTTTTCCCCCTGTACAGTTATTCAGATCTCATTCCAGAATTCATCACCAAGTTAATTAACAGATTTCAGTTTGTTCTGTGTTTAAGGGCAGGTTGTTTGTGGCTTGACTCTGGGAAAATGCACAAAAGAGGCAGCAGCTTGTTTTTCAGCTCCTGTCTTTGCATTTTCT
Source organism: Platyrinchus mystaceus (assembly GCA_035041135.1). NCBI lineage: Eukaryota > Metazoa > Chordata > Aves > Passeriformes > Tyrannidae > Platyrinchus > Platyrinchus mystaceus. Next base: position 57,620,751 of record JAWWLV010000179.1, read on the forward strand.
GCCCAAGAGCCAGGGAAGCATGTAAATTAGGAAGCACATGTATCTTGCAGGATTAGCATTTCTCAGAAGGCAGAGAAATGACAGCACACCTTCCAATCTCAAGATAGAAAAATTGATCATCTACCATTTCAAGGGCGGATTTTTTCATGTTTCCCTGCCAAGCTGCTGATCTGAAATCTTATTTATATTTCATTCATCCCCCTTTCAGTAACAGCAGCTCCTCTGTTGGTAATATAATTGTTCATATTATAATGCCTCAAGTGAGGTTAAGACTCAACAATGAAAACATATGCCACATACAAATATACATAATGTACAATATAGGAAATCTATCAGGATTCATTTGGTACAGTTACCTGAGCACTCTGGATAATAATCCTCCATGAAATATTTCACAATGTGAATATCAAATACATAAAACTGCCTCAAGGCCAAGAGAATCAGAATGCACCAAATGAATTTTCTTGTAAATATGCTCCTTCAGAAATTCAAATGAAAATGCAGAGAAACTTTCCCAAGCAATCACAAGAGAGTAAATTGAGGAAGGAAAAGGCCAAAACCTTTAGATATTGTCTTAGTAAGTAAGTTCTGCAGCCAAAAGCTTAATTCAGGACAGCTTTTTTATGGTGCATAAGTATTTTGAGGCAAAAAAAATTAATTCCAATGCTCATGGTTATTAATGAAATGTCTGCTTCTGGCACTTAGAATTTAAAACATGATGGTCCCACTAGATCACCCTGGTGCTGTGCTTACAGACCATCAGATTTCAACCTGTATTCATCCAGTAACATAAAGCATAATGTCTGCTCAGCTAAAAAATAATTTTCACAAATACATCTAATCTTCAGCAGAAGACATGAAACGATGGCATATCCTCAGCTTCTCTTGGGAATGTGTTCTGGTGGTTAACCATGGAAAAATGTATGTCTTATTTCCTATTTGAATTTGTCTGGCTTTTGCCTCTGGCCATTACCTCTTATTATGCCTTTCTTCAATAGATAAAAGAGCCCTTTAATATCCTGTATTTCCCCCCAGGAATGTTCCTATACACTACAATCAAGTCACCTCCCAATTCTCTTTCAGATAACTTTTAACAGCATAAGCTCTTAAACATTCCAGTGTGTTTGCCTTGTTCTTTTGCTCTCTCTTATATTCCAACATGCTCCTTAAAATCTGAAAACCAGTGCCGTGTGCACTACCCTGTGACGACACTGTTGAGGCCAAACATGAGAGGTAAAATAAACATTTTTTAATTCCCTTGTTTATACATTGATTAATCCTTTTCTGCCATGGCAACATACAGGAGACCCTTTATCTGATTACTTTCTTATCTGACCCTTAAATCCTTCTCAAAGTCATTACCTTCCAAGGCTGTAGTCTTCTATTCTCCAGTTATGGCATCCACACTTGGTTATTAGATTGAAAACTATATATTTTGATGAATTAAAATTCACTAAATTTGAACAGGCTGCTTCTACCAACTGTTCTCATCAGTGCCCCGTCCTCATCATTATTCATGATTCCATTAATCCTGGAGCTAAATTTTTGCAGCAGCAGCCAAAACTACATCAGGACATAGGACCTGCTACTGGAACCTTTTTAGACACCACCTCTTTCAACTAAGTGTTCATACATCTTTCTTCTTCTTGAGACCTGGCAGCAAATCCCATTTGCATGGGTTTTGGTACAGCAAGCACTTAATGTTAATATCATGCAGCACTGAGTCTTGAGTCAAGTACCTCCTCAAAACAGTATCGATAGCTATTTTAACTAAAACACTGTGTAGATTTGCATCAATTGCCTTCATTTCAACTTTTTATTACTTGAATTCCACAAAAGATTTTTTATTTTGGTTAGGATAACTATTAAGTTAACCAGTCACCGGGGTCATATTACCTACCCTTTTCAAAAATGGCACAAAGTAACATTTTATCACTTGTTTAACCTCCTAATGTTAAGGTAAGTTCTGGAGTATTAGCAAACCACAGATCAGCACCGGCTGGACAGGCAGAAGCATCGGAGAGCAGAGGTGACCAGAGCTGGCATTTCCCACGGCACTTCCAGCATGGAAACCTCAGCAACTGTGGACTCTCAGCGTACCTGTTCACAAACGTTCCGGTCCTGCTGACCTTCCAGCCTCGCACGCACCCAGGAGGAGCTGTGGAACCTTCTCCCGACTGTGCAGGCGGGGTCGGGCACGACTCTGCCTCAGGCACGGCAGAAACCTCCCTGAGCGGCTCCACAGCCCTGCGGGTCACTCACTGCCTAAACCGGCCCGACCGCCGGGGCTGTGACCACTCACAGCCTCAGCTTTCCCTCTCATGTTCACACCGCCAGATTTCGGCTTCTGCAGGCAAAGAGGAGGCAGAGGGCAGCGGCAGCAGGCGCAGACCTTGGGGATGCTGGTGCCAGACATGGTGGCTGTGGCTGAGGGCAGCAGCAGCTCACCCTGCGTTAGAATCATAGAATTATAGAATATCCGCAGTTGGAAGGGCCCCACAAGGATCACTGAGTCCAGCTCCTGGCTCTGCACAGGACCGTCCCCAAGAATCCCACCGTGTGCCTGAGAGTGTTGTCCAAATGCTCCTTGAGTGCTGTTCAGGGTCGGGGCCACGGCCACTGCCCCGGGAAGCCTATTCCAGTGCCCGACCACCCTCTGGGTGAAGAACCTTCTCCCAAACCTCCCCTGACACAGCTGGCAGCCTCTTATCACACACATTTCAAAACAGAAGAATGTTCGAATTTCAAGTTCCTCCTGTCTGTAGATCTACAGAAGGCAACTCATTCACTGGGGGCCAGCCGTCTGCAAGTCTGATGCTCCAACAAGTCTTAAACTGCGCAAGGGAAGGTTCAGGTTGGACACTAGGAGGAATATCTTCACAGAAAGGATGACTGAGACATTGGGCTGCCCAGGGAGGCGGCAGAGTCACCGTCCCTGGAGGTGTTTAAGGAAACACTTGGACGTGGCACTTAATACCAGTGGTCTGGCTGACACGGTGGTGTTGGGTCACAGGTTGGACTCGATGACCTCAAGAGGTCTTTTCCAACCCAACTGATTCCGTAAGGAGGAGGAAGAGAAGGAGAAGGAAGAAGCAGAAGGAGAAGGCTCCGAGGCGTCCCCGGTCAGACCCCCAACCTCCCTCACTCCCCCCGCTCCTTCTGCTCGTCACGCTCGAGGCCGCCTCGCGCCGCCCGCCGCCTCGAGCAGCGCCGGCCCCCGATTGGCTGCACCGCCCGCGGGGGCGGGACCGCCGAGGGCCGCGGCCAATCCGCGCGCGGTGGGGGCATCCCGGCAGGGGGGGTCCCGGCCGCGCGGAGGGGGGGGGGGGAGAGCTGCGCGCAGGCGCGGGGGGGCGGGGCCGGCGCGGGCGTGAGGGAGGGAGCGAGAGCGGGGCCGGAGCGGCGGAGGAGCCGCGCTGAGGCGAGGAGCGGCCGCGCTGAGGCGAGGGGCAGCCGAGCCGCGTCCGTCGTTCCCCACCGCCTCGCCCTCCAGCGCGTTTCTCCTCAGGGAGCGGCTCCCCTCCCCCGCGGAGCCCTCGTCCCCTCCCGCCGTCCATCAGGAGGAGTCCTCCCCGCCGCCCTGAGCGCGCCGCCGGTCCCGCCGCTCGCTATGTCGGTGGGCCAGCGCCTGGCCCGCCTGGCCGCCCACCTGCAGGACCCGCGCAAGGTGGCCGCGTTCCAGCGGCTCTGCGGCGTGGAGGGACCCTCGGGCTGGGCCGGCGCGGGGCAGCGGGGGCCGGTGGCGAACGGCGGCCCCGCGGGCGGGCAGGCGCATCCCGCCGGGAACGGCGCCGTGCCCGGCGCGGCGGGACCCCCGCGGCCCTGGAGGAGGCCGCGCCGCAACTCGCTGACGGAGGAGGACGGCAGCCAGGAGTTCGCCACCCGCAGCCGCTTCCTCTACTATCTGTTCAGCCTGGGCACGGAGCTGGGTAACGAGCTCTTCTACATCCTCTTCTTCCCCTTCTGCATCTGGAACCTGGACGCCTGGCTGGGCCGGAGGCTCATCATCATCTGGGTGTGGGTGATGTACCTGGGGCAGTGCACCAAGGATGTGATCCGCTGGCCGCGTCCCGCCTCGCCGCCCGTGGTGAAGCTGGAGGTGTTCTACAACTCGGAGTACAGCATGCCCTCCACCCACGCCATGTCGGGCACCGCCATCCCCCTGGCGCTGCTGCTGCTCAGCTACGGCCGCTGGCAGGTAAAGCTCGCACCTCCGCGTCCTCCCGTGCGCTCCCCAGCCCCGGGCTGTGAGGATGTGACAGTCCTGATTTATTTTGGGAGGGGAGGTGGCTGAGTTTGTTCGTGAAAAATGTGAAATTAGTGCCTTTTCCCCTCCCCACTTTATTTTTTTTCCTGTGATCTAAGCGAGTGCTCAGGTAACAAGAACTGTTCTAATAATTCTGTTCTGTGAATGGAAGTCTTGCTGGCTTTGTGAATTAGCTCAGCACGCGCGAAAAGTCTGCGGTAACAATCTGCATTTTGTTCTTGTGAGGGTTTTTTCCAATTTGTCCCTTCTTCGCACAAAGTTTGGATAGGCATCTGATGTTTTCACAGGCATTTGGTTTTACAGAGTGAGAATTTGGTGGAGGGCCAGCAAGTAAAGCACTTTTTGCTGATCGTTCTTTGCCTCGAGTTTGTAGCCTCAGTCAATCTGTAGCTTTCCTTTAACGATTTTAGTTTCCTTAACCACAAATTGTAAATGATTATTTCTGGGTTTTGTACTTTTAGGAGACTTACAACTATCAGTGTGCTCTTAATTAGCAGGAACTGATAATCTCTAATCTTTTCAGCACCTTCATTCAGCAGAATCTCTAAGATCTGCCTGTGGCGTTTTGGGTCAATAGATGAAGTTAAAATAACACTGTTGATCATCTGATTTACGCAAGCAGTGGCATGTGCTTCGGCACTTGCTGTTAGAAGTACGGCAACAGCAGCAGCTCCAAGGGAAGCACATCACGTTTCCAGCTTTAAATCACTGCACCAGTGTCAGTAGTAACTGAGGGATAAGGCTTTCCCAGGCAGCAAATGCCCAGTGTAGAGTTTTGAGGACTGTGTGTGTAATGTTAAAGAAGTTATGCAATAATTCGACTCTTAAGTTGTTAATGTTTACAAATCCTTATTATAATACCTGCTTGGTTTAAGTCGGATATAAATAATCTCGGCAGAGAGAACTAACGTCTCGTTCTGAGCTTTAGGCAGGGGCTGAACTCTTCCCAGTCACTGATAACAATCACCAGTTGTCGGCTGTCACAGGCTGACACTTCGCGGCTCTATCTCAGTGTCTAGAATGAGTGGCTGCAAGGAAAGAGATAGTTAAAGGTTAGAGATTGTATTTGGCCTGTCTTTAACCAGAGCTTATGTATCTGTTTTCTGCAAGGTGATGAAATGTGCCCAAAAGAAAGCTGTTAGGCATTCATATTCCTTGCTAGGAAAATGTGAAGTATCACTCGGCTAGAGTTCTGCAGGGATAATAATATAATATATATATATATGATATATAAATAATGATGTCATGTTTTGTGGGTGTTGAAATAAATAATTTTCACTGAGATTCTTAGTCTCAAAGTCGTTTTGATCATGTTGCATCATGATCAACGTTTGATCATTTGAATATTTGATGATTACTTGTTGGGTGTGTAGGGCTGATGTCAGTTGGAAGAGCGAACTGGATTTCTCTTTCTTTGCATGTGGGAAACCTCATTCAGCAGTAGCAGTCGATGAGCTTTGCAGGGACTGATGTCATGTGTGCAGAGGAGAGCCCGTCTCGACTGCTTTTACAGAACCAGCACAGTGACTGTGTGTGAAATGGTGTTTCTGCCAATGAACAGAGTTCGATCTTTGCTTTGCCAGCCCTGTGACTGCAGTCTGTGAAACACTGTGCTAACTGACTAAACATATGATTTCTTAATATGCATTCATTGTATATATAAACACTCAGCCTCGTTACTCGTCCAGAACTGTGCTTAGGAAATGAGGAAGCAAAGTGTTTGAGTCTTAATTTTAATTCCTTTTTCCTGTGAAATGGGTATGAATAACAGACCTTAAAGCTGAAACTAGCTTCTACCATTTCAAAATACTCATGTAAAAAAAAAATCCCCTTCTGATTTTGAAATTATCTCCAAATATTAATCAGAAATTAACCTATGGCATGTCAAGAATCTCTTGATTCACCTCTAGAGTGAAGCTTTCATCTGATGCTTCTTCTGTTCTCCTTATTTTACTGGTGTTGAAAGGGAATAGAATCTTTGTGACATCTTTTTGTCATGCTTTTCTGGAAATAGATGGTGTTAAAAAAGACTGACCTTAGAACTTCTTAGAAAGCTATTAATGATAAATTACTCTGATTTTTATTTAATCATAAAAATTTAGTGGTAGATGCAGATGGTTGGATTTAAACTTGTTGGCAAATGTAGGGGTACAGTCCTTCTGTGTATATTTATTGTGAAGGAGCATTACACAGCCCCTGATGGTGACAAGTCCACATCTTGGGACTGTTGGTTCAGAAAATCACAGTGGAGTGAGGCTGTGAATTGAAGCAGATACAAGTGTGACTCTCTGCAGGGACTTTACTCTGCAATACAGATAACTTTGAGTTTGTCACTTTGAAGTTTATACTAAACCAAAGAAAGCTGCTCGTGCTCTAAAAGATGTTATTCCAGTGAGAAGGGAATCTCTTTCCTGTATAGCTTATTTGGAGTTTGCTTTCAGTGAGCTATGACTTCCTACTATTGTGTGATAGTTCTTTTCTATCAAAGACAATCTATTTGAGTCTTTTCCTTGAAGAACACAGAGCAAATCTGCTCTTATTTTCTACGTGGCCCAGATTGTCCATTTAAAAACGTGTTCTGATTGCAGTAGGGTTTTTTTAACTCGTTGAATTTGTACTTTCCATGTTTTCAATGCTTATAAGTAATGCTGCTACAATTATTTTCCTTTCACATGGTATTTAAAAGTATTTTTGACTATATACAGTAAAAGTGAAATACTTGCTATAAATGCAATTGCTCAAGTAAAATATTTTCAGAGATGATGCATTTTAAAGATGGCTTTGACAAAGTATAACAATTAGAGACTTTGGACATTGGGAATATCCAGTGAAACTTTCAGAGAGAAACAAGTTATATATTGAGATAACTTTCATAATATCTAACTGTTCTGTCCACTGTGGAATATAATTTTTCAATTTCCCCTTGTATTATGAGAGCTTACCTAAAGCTTTTGATTCTACTTACATAATCCCTATTTATTTATTTAATATGTTACATATCAGCAGGGAAAACCACTTGTTTCAAAGGTAGTTCAGTAATATTGAAATATAAAGCTCATGCCAAAGACTCATGAGAATTTAGGAATGTTACAGATGTTGATTCTTTTTTTTCTGTCTTTGAAGCTCTGATGCTCTGAAAGAGGAGGACAAACACTTAAAAGGAATTAGGTTATAATTCTTAATATGATGTAGGATAAAGTAACTCTTATCACTTTGAGGAAGACCTGCTTTCTTTGAAATACTGACAGTTTGATCCAGACTGGCTTATCATGTCCTGAATGGGGTGGAAGAAAGAGTGTGAACTGCTAATTATCTACAGAATCTCCAAAGGCTCAGGCTGAGACTGCTGGAAAAAGTATTTTTTTATATTTTGTTTGATTACGTTGAAGTACTGATTTCTAATGGATATCAAGACATACTTTATTAGAAATGGTGCTTGAGTTGGGATGGCACCTGAATGTGCTGTAACCCTGCTGGCTTATTTTGAGAAGGAAAAAAAACCCCAAACCATCCAGAGAGACAGAAACCACAGTTTTCTCGCAGAGTTGCTCCAGGATGCAGTAGCTCTGGCAGTAGCTGTCTGCATTAGGAAGTGAGGGGTTTGCACTCCTTCCTGAGCTCTGCATTAATGAGCTGAGTCAGGAACTGCTGACTCTCACTGCAGGCCACTGAGCAAACTTGGCTCAGTTGATGTTCAGCAGGAGCCCTGGTTGATGAGTAGCAGTTCCTCTGTAACTAAATTAACCAGCGTTCTTAGGATGGCTTCCCCTCTGGAGCAGTTTATGGTGCTCAGTATGACAGCACTGCCCTCCCTGTGTACGTGTCTACCAGTGTTTGATATGCAAAGCCTCTCATCAGTGACTGTCTTTCCACCCTGCTGGTGCTGATGGTGACCTGGATAAACACCCCTGCTGAACCCAGAGCAGATGCATCTATTCTGCAGTGGTTTCTCTGGTGTATTTCTCAGTTTTCATTAAATTAGTGCTTTGTTGACTCTTATACCAATTGTGTAAGATTGTCACGTGGTACCACGTCAAACTCCCTTCCAGAAATCTTTTGTCTGCACCAGGACTTTTATCAAGGCTGATGAATCTAATCAAATGAGATGGGGTTGACAGGATCTGTACTGGGATTTCTGGGAGATCTGATCACTGATTCTGATTGATCACTACTGAATATTACCTCTAGAATTGTCTGCCTGCTATTTCATTTCAAAAGACTAAATTCCCACAGGAATAGGGAATAATTGGTTATTGGGGATGAATGAATAGTCTAATCACAACACTGCTACACTGAGAATTTTACAGAAAAGGGCAAATCCCAGTGTCTGTCCTTGTTTAAATGCTTTCATTATTAGTGAGATTGATGTAGTCATAAACTGTTAGCTACACCCAGGAAGCCATCTCTTAAGTACAAAATCTGTGTGTGAGAGCAAGTACAGACTCCTTTCAGAAGGACACACCTCACCTCTGGGAGGAGCCCAAATGGATTTCTGGCTGAAATACTAAAATGTTTGGAAGAAACTTTGGCAAAGAGATGTGTGTTCGTCTAATTGTTTTTCTTACACGTGTTTCTTAAACAGTCAAACAAACAACTCTGACATGAGAAGCACAACTGAAGGGATGATCTGAAAACATAGAATTACTCACTTGAGAAAGAGAGATGGGAATTTTGGGGGTGTCAACACTGGGCTTGTCTCTTGTATTTGAAATGTGAGGTCTTCTTTTGTGGACCATATTAATGCCTGTAGTTTGTAAAGGAAGCTGAAAAAAGTTGGGTGGCCTGTTTGATTCAGGTGTTCTTAAAAGTCTGAAAAGAGAACAGCCAGTTCTTAGAAATCTCACTGGGGAATCTGTGCCAAAGGAATACAGCAGCCTGTCCTATTAAACCCTGTTGATTGGCATTAAGTGTATTTTTCAGCTTTGCCTAAGCGAATCTTTAATTAATATAAAGGATCTTGGGTGAAAATATGTAAAAACAAATGCTGCAAGGTTGGATACAGAATTTTTGATAAAAAAGGATTCGAAGGAAATAGTTCTCAAGCGGTTTCTTCTTTCTTGGTGGATTGTACACATGTAAAGCACTCCTTGTTCTTTCAAATAGGGTGTGTTGTTTAAGCCTGAGAAAACACTTTGCAGAAAAACTATAGTTTTAGGTGTTGGGGCAATAAACAGAGCAAGCCATAAGATTCTTGCTGGCTGTGTTCAGAGTCGGGTTATTTTTTAATGACTGCAAGGAAAAGAAGTAACAGCCTAATTCCTATTGTTACTCTTTAACTTCTTTTCAGATTATGTGTGGCAGAAAATTAAATACTTTAACTGCCTGCAGGACTGGCATTGAAAACTTTATCTTGGAATTTAAAGAAGAAGTTCTTGTAGTGACATATAACACTGAGGTCTTTATGCCTATTGATATTAAGGTTCGTCAGTGGAAGAAAGAAGGAAATTATTGATAAATGTAGCTTAACCAGTAGTGTTTACCACTTGGCCCGTTTTGAAAAAAAGTCTTTGTTTATTTTTCTTAAAATTACTGATAAGTGGTCTTTCTAACAATCCTCTTCTCCCTTTTCTTCTGCTCCTTGCACAAAACTGTTTTCATGCTGTGCATTTTGTACTCATCTGTCCAACCAGGCTCTCGGAGTCATCCCCATAAACACTGATTATGGCTTTTCATGTGACTGTTGCCAATACATGGCCCAAATACCTTATTGAGAGCCTGGTGCTGCAAGTGCTGCTTGGATCCTTTCCGTGGACTCTGGCCCAAAATAATTGTCTCAAACTCAAGTTGAACTTCTGAGTTATGATATGATTAAAAAAGATCATTGTGTAATACTGCAGGACCCTGAAAGTATTAGAATCCTTTGTGGGTGCTGGAAACTTCTCCAGTGTAGAATGTGCTTTAAAAAAGTAAAGAAATGAGCATCTAGAATGTCTTTTAATAGTGTTTCATTATGAAAGAAGGAATTTTCTGACCTAGGTCAAAGCTTTTGGGACAGATTGTTTCCTTACGAGCATATTTAAACAATGGTTATGTTATTAAGACTCTTGGCAAAAAGTCAGATTAAGGGGAGGGAGGAGGATGGGGAAAGGTTTTGTGTGGGATCCAGTCAGAAGCTTGCAAGTCCGTTTTGGAGGATGTAATGGAATTTTCTATTGGATGGGAATTTTTTGTTAAAAACATAGGGCATAAAATTCTCAAAGGCTTCCTGGGAACAGTTTTACTGCTGTTTTCCAAATCTGATGAATTTAATTCAGTTTCTTTGATTGTTCCCATGTCCAGAATCTGGTTTCAAAGTTGAGGTCTGAGATATGATGAGTAGTTTATTCAGTCATTTTTATTTCTAGCTTTATCTTAATGTGTGAAGTTAAGAAATCAACCTTTTTTATTTTAAATAACGTGCTTGTTTTTTTGAGTTTTCTTTATTTAGACAAAAGAAAGCAGTGTGCAGTTCAAAAACTATTCCTCATACTCAGAATTGTTGAGGTGGCACCCTGGCTGTGGAGGCATAATGGGTTTTTGAGGATATACTTAAGATGGTCTTAGTTGAGGATAAGAAGACAGGGTTTGAGGTGTTTGTGTCCAAACTGGGCTGTTCCTGAATGTCTGACTGACAGTGACACTAAGTGTGGTCAAGAATGATGATATGACAATTCTTTTATCAAAAAGAACAAGCTGAGAGAATGAAACCTGGTTTTTGTGTCTCCCTCTCCCAGCTGTGATCTCTGACAACCTTTCAGGCCGTCACCAGAAAGGACATGTGGTGTCACTCTGCCTCCTGATGCCTAAATCAGTAAAAATAGCTGTGAACTGGGGAAGAGGGTAGAAGTGAAGTTGCCATTTGTCCCTCTCTAGGTCTGTTTTGACATGCCAGGAACCGTGGGAATAAAACTGCTGGAATTCAGCAATTCATGCTTTAATATCTCTCATTTATCTACACCCTGTCAGTGTGTCTACACACAACTATACAGAGAAGGTCTAAGTTTATAGCTCAGAGGTAACTGATAGCTGTTAATTTTTGAATACATGAATGCAGTATTTTCCAAAATAAGAGACCCAAGTCAACACAGCAAAATAAAAAAGTGGCTTTCTTCCATGAACACTTGAGATAAACTTATATTAGAATTTTCACACTGGTCTCTCATAAAATGTGCCTGTTTTAAATAAAAACCACAGTAAAAGCTGCTTGTTTGTTTTTTTCTTTCTTTGAAGATTCAATTGTGATTAGGAGATAAGTTTTGTGAAATACAGTATTATAAAGTAAAACAAATATTAATGCTCTTAAGGCATTATACTAACAGAAAATATTTGTTATTTGGGGGTATTTTGCAGGCCTAGACAGTGGGAGGTTACAGATACACAGCCATGGAATACACCACTATATGTGCGAAATACAGGCTGTCATTTTCTAGATGAAACAGCATTTACAAAATGCTTGCTGGTACCTCAATATTGCATTATTTTCAGACAGCAATTTAGAAGTACATTTCTGGCATCAGCTTTTTTGTAAGGATCAAGGTGATGTCCCCTGTTGGTGGTATGACTTGGCATTGCTGCTGAGCACTCTTTTGAGCTCAAAGCTGTGTGGGAGTGTTAATATTCTCCTTTAGTCACCTTGTGCACTTAGCCCTACATGTGAGGACAAAATTCATGGTTGTTTTACCACCCCAAGGCAGAATTTAAGCAGGTGCTACCAGTCTGGTGTCTTGGGAATTCTTGAACCCAGTGGCTGACTTTACAAGGTACAGTGAAACCAAGACAAGGAGGAGGCAGAGTGTTGTGCTTTATTTGTGATCATTCCTTAAAGGACACCTGTAAGAAATGTGGGAGCCAACTCTTTAGGGCCTGTTATGGTAGGAGAAGGGGTGATGGTTTTAAACTAAGGGAGGGTCAGTTTAGATGAGATAAAAAAAAAAAAAGGTTTTTAGAGGGTGGTAAAATGCTGGCACAGGTTGCCCAGAGAGGTGGTGGATGCCCCATCCCCGGAAACACTCAAGGCCGGGTTGGATGGGGCTCTGAGCAACCTGATCCAGTTGAGGATGTCCCTGCCTGTGGCAGGGGAGTTGGACTAGATGGTCTTTAAAGGTCCCTTCCAGCCCAAACTATTCTTCTGTGTTTTGTTACAGAGGAACTAAGCTGGCCTGTGTTTTCAGATGGTTTAAAGGCTATTTATTCAGAATTAGAGTGAGATATGACAGAGCCAAATACTCTTTCCAAAATATTCTTCAAAGTTGGAGTTTCTGACAGTCTGTTTATTCCCTCCCTTGAGATTTCTTAACTGAGAGCAGGCATTTCTTTTTTAATTTTCAGAATTTATCCTCCTTTCCCTACTGTTTACAATGACCTGCTCAAGACTCTTAAAACAAGACTCCTCACCTAACTTTTTCCTTCTTACTCCTTGTTCTGGGGATCTTGCTGTTTAAGCTGCTCTGACCTCTTCCCTCCCACAATCCCAGCTTCTTACCCACGGGATCGTTAACTGCTGTAGCCCTGCTGAGCCTGGCACTGCATTGGTCTTCCTGCTAAATCTGCAGCTTCTCTTTCTGTCAGGTGTTTCAGAAACAGGACAAGTCTTTATTTATTAAAGAAAAGCCTTACCCCTGATTAGACCCTGACAGCACAAAAGATGTGTGCCAGGAAACAAGGATGGCCATGTGGTGTCAAGTGATGGGCAACTCAGAGCTCCTCACGGGACATAGGGTGGAGCTGTCCCTGCATATACAGCATTCCTGCTTTGGGAGTCCTCTGGGAGGGAGTGCAGAGCAGCCCCATGTGGGGAGGTTGTGTGGCTTGACTGTGCTCTTGGCACAGGCAGCATTCCTTCTTTCCTGAGCTCAGTGCCCAGGAAGGGGGAGCATCAGGAGGAGGAGCGATGGGGCTGCACTTGTAATGTACCGGGTTGGTCTCTGTGGCCGCTGTAACAACTTTGGCATCTGATAACCTGCAATCCTGGCCGAGTGTGACCGAGCTCTGCTGTATTGCCTGTTATTAGCACAGTTCTGAAAGGCAGGAAACTGAATTTGTTCCTTCATCATTTCAGCTAGAAATGACTCACAAGTTTGTAATCTTGTTTAGGTCCAATTTGTAGATGAATGTAGTGGAAACAAAGGCAAATGTTGCTACAGGAATTAGTTTAGCCTGGATGTGACACAGCTGTGAGCTGGGCATTTAGAATTTATTTTGAAGTGAAATCTTTGTGTGAAATGTAAGCTTAGGGATTTGCTGTCAGTTTGAGAAAATTAGGTTTGTCATGCTAACATGGTTCTGGAGCTGAGAATTCAAACAACACTGGAATAATGCAGAAGACTGATGATCTTCTCTCAAACCTTTCACTCACTGAAAGACTGATTTAGGAACTTGCCAGTCCGTTCAGTGACCTTCACAGAGGCCACAGGACTTTCTCCAGTAAAGTTAAAGACATTTTCTCTAATTTGTTGGATATTCTGCCCTTTGGGTTACCCATAAAAGGGGCAAGGGAAAGAGCAAGAAAACTGCCTGTAATTCTTAGATTTTATTCCTAAGTTTGAGTACATCTAGACTGCCTGTTTATATTGAAAATGATTTATCATAGGAAGTGAAGCGATTTTGGAAACATGCCATTTTGTCTTGTGACTGCTTCTTTTATTTTTAATACTGAAAAAAAAGGAAGCTGTATCCTGTCTTGTAGAACATTTTGCAGTATGTTAGTAGAGAAGGTGTAATATGTGAATTAGCATAGTTTTATCCAAAACCTGAGAAAGTTAAGAAACTAAGTTTCTACACATGTTGATATGTGCTTATTACAGCAAAGTATTTTGTTTCTTCCAGTCCTTATTAATAAAAAAAAAAAAAATCTATGAGAAGACGGAAATAAGCGCAAATAATTATTTGATGTTTTTTGTTTAACAAATGTGGATTGCAAGAGCAAATTTATGTGGGTTTGGAGAGAACAAAAGAGACTACTTTAGGAGTTTCATACTGATGCCCAGAGGTGGAGTCAGGGATTGCAGAAGCTCTAAAATAAAGGATTGAGGAAGGAATTGAATTTGTTTGTAATTTTATGATGAGTTCCTCCTCATAGGAGGACAAGGGAAAAGTTGAAAGCTTGATTTAATGTTTTGAGTGTATGAAAAGGTGCTCTAATAGGCTTGGGGGGAAGGAAAGGGCAAGGACAAGGGTAAGCATAAGTGGCATTAATTGGAATTAATTATAGAATTCTCATAGAGTGATTTTTTTTTTAATTTCTTTTTTCCAAATTCTAATACAGTTTCTCCATTTTTATTCCCTACCAGTATCCCTTTATGTTTGGACTGATCCTTGCACTCTGCTGGTGTTCCTTGGTTTGCTGTAGTCGAATTTATATGGGAATGCATTCAATTTTGGTAAGAAAATAATCTTACTAAGCTTCTGTTTTAATGCTGTTCTGATTTCATAAACTGCCATCACATTGAAGGTTTTACAGTGCAATAACTGTATATAGATGCATTTTTTTTGAATGATCTACCATACAGGAACAGAAATCTTATATTTCTTCAGCACAGAAATTGATACAATAGCTAAAAGTGGATATCACAGTTAATTTATACTTGTCGTTTATTAACTCAGTCCACAGTTGAAACTTAACAGCTATTTAATATCAGGGTTTAGTGCAGAAATTGATGACTACTCTGAAGTGCAGACTAAATTTTCCTCTACAGAGTAGATATAATTTTGCAGAATGAGAAAGTGGCTATTAATGTTCACTTGGGTTCCATCTCAGCTGCTCAAAGCACACTCATTTCAAAGAGCCACACTGCATCCTGGGATGTCACATTCCAGAGTTCCTAGAACCTAATAACGAAGTTGTCATCCTTGAAAAACAAATTCATTTATTAAACAGGGTTAAAAAACCCCCAAACTGAAACACAAATGTATGCAATGTAAAAATGGGAAAGCAAGAACACTACAAAGGGGTAGTGGAATGCAAGACTGCTGATGAGGATGGTTTTTGAGGATCATGTGCTAGAAGGAGAAAAGCTAACAGAGGGAAAAGAGTAAGCCTGGTAGGGAGTAGAAAAGCTGGCAGATGAACACAGTGTAAAGGGAGCATGTGAGAAGAAGGCAGCTCAGAAAAACTGAATGGCATTTTTGCAGCGCTAATTAGGAGGCATCCCAAATTAGAACCACTTGTGTGGAGGATGATAGTTCAGCTGACACATAATGTCTTAGAACAAAGCAGTGCAACCAGACAGGGTTATTTATTTGGCAGTTTCACACCTGAATCCTCTCCAGTGGTTGAGGGAATACAGTTCACCATGTGTTGCCTGCAATAAACACCAACCATGGTGCCTGAGTTTGGGGGGGCATAGGATGGCAAATAGAGCAGAAAGTTGTGGTTGCTTCAGAAATGAGCAAGTCTGATGTTCCTATCAGTCAATTGGATTAGAGCTTTTATCAAGCATTCAATTAGTGGAAGTGAATAAAAATGATTCATTGAAGAGGGAGCACTACAAATCCACAAGTCACTTCTAGCATTACAGCAGTCTAGGCTTGTGTTCTTGTTAATGTAATTGAAATTATTTTTTTGAATAGTTATTACACTGAAACCATGTCTTTCTCTTCAACAGGATGTTATTGCTGGGTTTCTGTATGCTATTCTTATCTTGGTTGTCTTCCATCCAGTTGTGGACCTGATTGATAACTTCAACTTGACTTACAAATATGCACCCTTAATTATCATCAGTCTCCACTTGGCCCTGGGCATCTTCTCCTTTACCCTGGACACGTGGAGCACGTCGCGGGGAGACACGGCTCAGATCCTGGGCTGCGGGGCCGGCGTGGCCTGCGGCTCTCACGTCAACTACGTCCTGGGCCTCCAGCTGGATCCTCCTCCCCACACCTTACCTTTGTCCCTGTCCTCTCTCAGCGTGACTGTGTTTGGAAAAGCCATATTGCGGTTGTTGATCGGAGTGATCGTTCTGCTGTTAACAAAAGTGGCCATGAAAAAAGCCACGATTCCACTGGCCTGTAAAATATTCCGCATCCCGCACGACGACGTACGGAGAGCACGGCAGCGCATGGAAGTTGAGCTTCCCTATCGCTATATCACGTATGGAATGGTCGGGTTCTCCCTCATGTTTATTGTTCCCTGCCTCTTCAGTTTCATTGGTCTTTCTTGATGCAGTTTGAGCACGTTAAGTAGGGAGAACAGAGCTCGTTGCTTTTTGAAGAGGTGCACTAGTTTGCCACGGGAAGGCCGGCGAGCTTGGCTTTAGCAGGGTCTTCACGTTAACAGCAATACAAAGCAGGCAAAGCATTTAGAGGGCTTTGCACACCTCTGTAGGGCCAGCAGTCAGGTATCAGTCCAGGAGAGGTGCTGAACTCTGTAAATGCTGTGTCTAGACTTAATTGCTGTAACAAAGTCTGTGTGTGTGTGATGCAGTGAATGTATCTGGGGTGTCTGTCAGTCTGTACCTGTGTACACTGACACTTCAACGGGTATGTCTGACAACTAATCAGAAGGCTCCATTCATCATCTGTTTGCCATTTCACAGTAATTCACTCAAGTTGTTGGACCATAGACTGCTAAATTTGCTTTCTTCTCTTCTTTCCTGAAGTCCTGTTTCAAGATGTTTCAGCTAATAGGTATTTCTGATGGACCAAACTTGTAATGAGGTTGAATTTTTCTAAGTCAAAAAGCAGAAGCCTTTTTCTTTAGCCCCCTCTACAGAGTAAAATGTCTGGATTAGCATTGGTAGATATCACTAGAGTATATATAATTCAGGTACTGTATTTTATGGTTTAATAATTGTGCCTTTCTGTTGCTAAATTAAGAAATGCCATATATACTGTGATGTAAAAATGCCTAATTTTATTTAAAATCTTACATAATTAGGCAGGTATTTTGAAATGGTAGATTGTCCATGTTGCTGACATGGTTCAAGTTGACCTGAATATTCAGTTTTGCCTGATCAAAATTGAGGAATGAAATGGCCCAAAAATTGTGTCCGTGAGCTCAAGATGTTGCAAATGAACAATAACCCCTTTTGTAAGTATTTTTAATGTGTATTGTAAGTTACTGGAAGAGGATATATTTTTCTGGAGATTGTTTATACAGTGGACAGATATTCAAAATTAATTATTTAACCATATAAACAATAAAAGCACCCCATTCTGCAAAGAAATGGGCTTCACTTATTATTCCAAACTAATCTAGAAAGCACCACTGCTTTTAGGTATTTGGTTAAAAAATATAATCCTTATTCTAGAAAATATCTGTATTTTTATGCATTAACATACTATATTTAAAGGTGATAATCACTTTTACCCAGTTTAGATAGCTATAAGACAATGTAAAGATCAAATTAAATTTGTAGTCATTCAGATTGACAGACTGTGAGCAGTCAAGACAGTATGGTCAGTGCATGAGCTGTTTGTGCATATCTAAATTTTACAGCTTTTCATGATCCTTTTTCCAGTGGTGAGTAGAATACGACCCTTCCACTGTAATTTCATGTGCCTCTTTCTCTTTCATTTTGTCTTGTTCTGCCTCATCTGTTCTTTCCGTGTCAGGAACTGTTATTGCAGGAAGTGCTGTCTGAGTGACAGACACAAATTACCTAGTTTTTTATTGTATGGTTGTTTTTGTTTTTTTTTTTTTAGGAAAAGCATCATTTGGTTGGGAAATACAGTGATTAGATAGAATGCAAAGCTTACATTTTTCATAAACAATATTTGTAATTGAAAGGTTTTTGGTTTTTTTTGTATTGGAGATGGTATCTCCAAACTGTTACTGTGTAAGATTTACAAAATTACCTTGGCTTTCCTCGGAGCAGACGAGGTTACGGTACACTGGCACCAGGTGATGTGAAAAATAACTCTTGTGATGCATTTCTCCAGAGCATCCTGAATGCACCGCTATGAATGTATTCAAACTGAGGAATTCAGAGCTGAGGGGGTGTTGAACAACTTGTGGAGCTGAAAAGACCTTACCCAGTAGAAAATGGTTCGCTTGTTTCCGTGCATATTTCTGCATTTGGTTTTTTTCTATCTGTTCCTCTTTTGTTCAACCCTGTTCAATGCTGAATGTGCAGTAAAGGCTAAATTGGTTTCTGAGGTTTTAAAGGGTGGGATTTCCACTGGTTTGGCTTTGCACACCAAGATAGCCATTAAATAAATAGCTGGGGGAATGTACACAAAATGCCTTATGCTTAAAGCCCTGAGAAAGTGCTGTAGTTTCAATGATATTAAATTAGTCTGAGTACTGGTGAAAATAATAGGATAGCTTTCTCTGAACTTTAGGGCATATTCTCCTTAAATATCCTAGCTTTACAGTTTATAGCAAAAAATGTTTAAATTCTAGCACAGAAAAGTGAGCAAAGCTAATTTTAAAGGTACATATTGGACTTCTAGACACTTCAAGTTTACAGCATATAGGGTGTAGCTAAAGCTGTCTTTTCTAGCTGTCCTTGCTCTCTTGTGGTATTAATGGAACATGAGATGTACTGTGGAGGATCTAGAAGGGGTGGAAAAGATCACACACAGGTAGAGCTTTCAACAGGCTAAGGAAAATTGCACTGTAGCTTATTCTACTGTTACTCATGAATATATATTTTATATTTTTATACATTACGCTGAGTAACTTCAAAATGTCATGTTCCATGTACCACAGTCTAGTCCCCGGGAAATGTATGTCAGAGTGTTTATGCAGCACCTTCACAACTCTGTCTCTTCAGATTGCAACTACTTTACTGAAGTTTACATGAGAAAAAGTTTTACTGTTCTATTTTCATGTTTTATAAGGGGTTGGGCTCAAGAGGGCAGTTTAGCACAAATGTCATGCAATACAAATACTGTTAGAGATTAAAGAATCACGGAAACGCAAACACTTAAAAATCCAGCGTAAATGTTTGTATTGTATAATTCTGTTTACTAATAAGCTGAGATTCTTTGGAATTGGGCATAACAAAGCAGCAGGTAAAACTGGAGCACTTTTTGCCCTAACCTATTCCTAGAGTTGAACACGATAAATGTTTCTAGTATGAGCATCAGCTGGTACCAAATGGTTTATAAATAAATTTAACATAGCTTTAAAAGGTAGTTAGATGTCTTTACAGAAGGATAATATGCTTTGAAACCCTTCATGAAGTAGTGCAAAAACATATTCCATGTCACTGCTAAGGAATTCCCTCCATTCCAGGCTGTATGGTCTTATAAGGAGAGAAATTCTACTTTATAGAAGCAGATAAAAATGCACATTTATTACAAAAAGCTATGATTTAAATTCATCTTATTTAATTACTGTATGAAATAAAACTTAATACCAACAGGGAGGTAGAGAGTGACTTGGCACAAAAGTCTGTTTTCCAAGAGGCTGAGGGGACTCAAATTAGTCTTAGATTGCCATAAATAAAGGAGCAGGATTTTCCCCTGACCTGGCCCTCAGTCAGCACTGAGCATTGCATCCTGGGGGAGTTTTAGAATCTGTTATTTTGACAAAAGCTTCATGTGTATGAAAAAGTGATTACTTTTGCTTGCCATACCCCGAGCTGGGGTTGATTGAAGCATCTTTCTCCTGTGTGATCACCTGTGAAGCTGTTCAGTCTCTGCTCACGTTTGCCTTACCACTCACCTTGAAACCACGGGGGAAGGTGGGAGGTGCAGGAGCTACTTAAAGGTTAAATTGGCAAACCAAAGGGAGTTGTGTTTTGTTTGTTTGCTTGGAATTTTTTGAAGGTTACGTACAGCTTTTCTCAAAAAACCCCCCACAAACCACCATAAAGATGCATTTCTTATAAAATGGCATCTCTAAATGTGATAACGTGACTTTTGTGTTTATTTTTTTCTTACCAGAACAGTGTTACATTGTCTGGATATTAGAAGCTATTATGTTTTCCTTTGCTTTCTTTCTTTTTTTTTTTTAATTACTGCTCTCAGTATTTTTTTTACTCCATTTCTTATTTCCAAGGGAATGTCCAGAACTTTTGTAAGCTATTGCTACTTATGTGAAGATTGTAATTTTGAACTTGTAAATACTTAAGGGCTGTTAGTGGCTGTTAGCTGCAAAAATACATAAAAACAAACCTTGCATGCTGTAAGTAAATACATCTGTTGTGCTAAAAGTTGTTTCTGTTTCAGTATTTGCTATCTCAATACAAAATTGAGATTTTTCACTTAGAATACAGATGATATTAAGTAATTGATTGGTATGAAGGGGCATTGCTGTCAAGCTCCTGTTAACTTTACTCAAAGTTTTTTGCACCTGGTTCCTTCCATATTACACTGAGAATGAACCCTGAAGGACAAGTCCATGCTCTGACCTGCCTGCAGACATCAGTGTGAAGTGACTTCCCTTCTAAGGTGTGACAGCCTTGCTTTTGAGGTCTGAGAGATTGTTCTTGCTAAAATCACACTTAGCCCCATTTTTGCAAGACTTTTAAAGGGCTTAACTTGGAAGCTGTTTCTCAGTAGCTGGAATTGGTTGCACATTTGTAACACTTAATTGATGCTTCCCCCTCTGTACCAGAACTGTGTGAATGACAGACCCCAGAACAATGATCAGTAGATCAAGTGATGACAGAACAATTGATTTATTGGGGTATTGTGACTCAACTTACTGTAACTGATTCTTGGGTGTTTTCTTGGTCTAACGTAGAATGTTTGTAGGTAATACAATTTATTTCTGTATTCTACAAACAAGTTTGAGGAAACTGAAACTTTTTTGTGGGAGGAAGTCTCAATGAATGGTTTCATGGCAGAACCTTATTCCAGTGGAAAGCTTAAGTGGGTCTTTTTCTTTCAGAAAAAAAATAGATAAGCCCATTTTTAAAATGTATTGTAAGTACCATCTTTGTTAAATTGATAGATGAATTGGGTCACTCATGCCGTTTTCCTTCTTACAATACTTCCTTAAACAAAGGCAAACAAAGCCGAATTTGGGAACAAAATATGACATTGTGTGGCAGAGAAGATACAGCTCTTTAGGTATTCTCTAAAAAGTGATGCTAGATTTGAAGCACATTTAACCATGCATTAGAAAAATGTCTTTGCACTCCATTCTGCACTAGAAATAATTTGCATGTTGGTAAGAGTCCATTTAACGAAGCAAAGCAGTCAGTGTGTGTACGATCAGTAACTGTTCCTGTAGGATCAAAGGAGAATAGAGAGTACATGGGATAATACTACCTTAAAGATGTTGACCAGTAAATGTAAATAAGAATTCCCATCGAGTTGGAGAATTTTATTAGTCACTAAACTTTGACTAAATTAGTCACTGAGTTTTCTCACAAGTTTATTTTTGTTAGAAAGTGTAATGAAAGACAAGGGTGATATTGCTGAGATGGAAATTAGATCTTAAGAAAACTCTAGATAAAGATCAGTTCAGGAACAAGGAACATGAACAGTAAGAGCAGAGTGTGAGGGGGATTTTGTATTAAACTTAATGCACTTAAAACTGATGCCAAAATTTGGCCTATACTTGATTTATATGAAATCTGTAGTACAGTATAGATATATATAATATATTGTGTATTGGAGTTAAATTTTTTTATGTATAGATTTTTTTTCTTGTTACTGCATTCCCTGATTAAAAAGAAGTGTTGATAAAATACAAACCAGCTTTGTCTGTTTAAGGTAAGGCTGTATGTTAGTAGTATTTTGGGAAATAATGCAGTTGTAACCCAATCTCTCAACCTCTTGGAGAACTCCATTAAAAAAACCCACACCACCAGCTTTCAGATGCAAGCCCCGAGTTAGCTGAGGATCATACAGTGGTTGCTGTATAAGTGTGCAACTGATGTTTTAAACATCAGTACATTGGAACTTTTTGTTACACTATGGTTAATGATTTTGTACTCATTGTACACTTTCTGCAGTTGTCAACTAATATTTAAACTCGTATTGACTGGTAACTGAAGTGTTTAACTTCATCTGCAATGAGTGGGTAATAAACGACTGTTGGATTCCATTGTGTTCTGTTGTCTTCATTCCTCCCAGTGCTCAGGGACACGTGGTTGGACACATATCACAAGTGTAAAACACTCATCACAAGAAACCTTACGTTTGTATTAGCATATAGCAGTAATTGTTACAACAATACTGTCTTTTAAGGTGTGGGCTCTAGAGGCAAAAGGAAAAAAAAAGGAAAAAGGAAATACTTAAATTTAAGGAAAAATTAATAAGGAAATACTAAAATGAGACATTTTTTTCCACTGCCTTAAAATCTAAACTGTTTGATATATTAAAAGCCAACCCAAGCTATTGATCAAACTGTGTACAAAGATTGCTGCTAAATGAGTGTGGAAGCATCTCTTACCCTGACAGGAGACTTGCTCTCTAGGAAAGAGCCTGTTGTGGGGAAGAAGTAGTTTCACAAGTTCAGGCACTCCTGAAGTTTGGGTTCCCAGCAGATATCTGATGGCTGCCTTGGCTTGCACTGCAGGGTCAGTGTAATGAGATAGTCCAGTTCTTATTTCCTCTCAGAAAACAACCACACAGTTTGTATCCTGCAGGGTCTCATTCCAGTAACTGCTGCTCACCTCCCAAATCTGCTCTGAAAATCAGCCAGCTGTGGTATCTTTTCTTTTTTTTCCCCGACTCATTTTCATGGAATGTATGCAGGCAGAGTATTTGCCTGAGCTTTGTTTCTTAGGAAACCAGGCCAGCTGAAGAATAATATTCATTCCAGACGTTGTGGATTTTGTTTTACCTGGTTCCAGGATGCTTTAACTGCTGTGTGACAACAGGCAAGCATGAGAACGTGTTAGTTCAGTTGTATATTTGTATAACTTTAATTAGTCTTAAGTTAGTTGGAGAAGTGTAGCAAAAAACATTAGTGAGCACAGCTCTTGCTTCCTCTCTTCCTGCAGTTGTAAACACCCAGTGAGGAGGAAGTCTGAGCAGTTGAGTGATGTGTGTGAAAGGTACTGCAGAACACACCAGAGGAGGTGGGAACTGCCCCTTGAAAGGAAGCTGTGAGGCCATTTTAGATCTGTTTGTTGGGCTCTGCACAGTGTTCCTCCCTGTTTTGCTAAATGGAAAGATTTACGTGGCACTAGTGCACATAAGGTAAGAACTCATCCTTCATGCTCAGAAAATGTGGAACTTGCAGAGGTTCTTTTTTTTTTTTTTTCTTTTTTTGGCCTGGCAAGGCCTTTCTGTCTTTCTGTAGAGCTGTCAGAAATGCAGATAACCAGGATGCTAATCCTGAGGACCACGGAAATATATAAACTGTTGGTTATTAGTTCTCAGTTTCAAGATAATTTTGAAGATGCTGAGACAAAACCAAACCGATATCACTCAAGGAGCCCCAGAAAGGATAACCTCAAAAAAAAGTACATGATGGAAACCTCAACAAATGTAATTAAATCACACCTCTTTGGTGAGATTCTGTTTCTCATTCCACTGATATTTGTAATTGTTTATGGTCTTTGCTGCAGAAACAAAGGTTTATTCTAAGTCTTTGTAATTAAGTCCGTGTTTCTAAAGCAAATCTCCGGTCCCTTTCTTCATAAAATGACTCATATGTGCTTGGTCTTTCTAATTCTTCATTCTGAATGAAATAATTTTGAAGGGATTTGGGGTAAGCATTCCTCCTCTGCTTAAACAGCTGATGGAGCTTAATTGATGGACTCCTGGCAGTTCTAGTTTGTGCCATGAACTGAAACCAGAAAGGTGTGATTGAAACTCTTCTGATCAGTCCCTCCTGGCCAAATATTACTGATAACTAAGTCTCCATAGACCTGAGATTTGGATCTTCCTCATTTGTGTATTATTTGTTGCTCTTTCCACAAGACTTTTAGATCACAAGAGAGAAGCTGATAGAGGAGAACTGCATAAAACTTTACAGGTAAAAATAATCTGTAATGAGTTTAGCTCTGATTTGCATATAGATTGTCTAATTTGATTTGACTTTTTGCTTGCTAATTACTTTGCAGAAAGTAAAAGCAAGTTCTGCCCAAACGCTTAAACCTGCAGTGCACTGGGAATTGTCCCTTCTTCCTTTTTATATTTTTAATAGAGCTTTAAGTCTGTGAAGAACAGATGGATGTGGAGAAACTTTTCTTTTCTGAAGGATTTTCTTATCACTCCTTTAATTGTCAGATATTTATTACACCTTTTATTATTCACTTAGCTGAATGCTTAGGCTCCATACAGGTGGCATATTTGACCTCATGCAGTAACTTTTCTGGATGGTGTGGCAAATACTTGGTTTACAGATGATGTGGTTTGGATGTGTGGCTTGTTTTGATGTGCCTCTGATGTTGTGACCCTGCCTTCCCCTCCTGGGACTAACACTTTTCTCGTGGTTATCTCTTATCGGAGCTGGAGAACAGTCCATTACCTGTACTAATTCTAATGCAGTTTGATTGCAGGTGGTCTCAGATTTGAGTTTGTGAGTGGATTCAAAGCCCAAAACCATCCCCAAAGTTTGTTTCCTGAAAGTTCTTTTCCCCTTACCTGTGTAAGGCTGATTTGATGCGGTAGCTTAGCAAGCATAAGCAGAAAGCACATTCTGCTTCCATATCAGTTAGAGATAAAAAGTTCCCCTGAATTATTTAACCCATCATGTGTTTGATCATCTCTCCTGGTATGCCGGTATCCACATGTGGGTGGTAATTCCTGCTGTAGAGACAGTTCAGTCCTGGTGGCTAATCAAATCCACAACTGCCTTGGGAAGATTGCCAAAATAATGCCTGTAATGAAGAGTCCTTTGCAGTGACTTACCTTGTGCTGTTAGGCAAAGGGATGTAATCATGTTTGCCTCGTACAGAATGATTACATTCCAGAACATGATGACCCAGATTTCTACTAACTTGCAAAGATTTTTTTTTTAAACTGAAAATTCAGAGAGGCTGTCAGCTATGCTCCACTGTATGCAGCAGGTACTTTAATCATTTGGTTTTGGGGATTTACTGTTTACAGCATTATTCCTGCTGTGATGGCTCCTGATTGCTCAGTGGGCATTGCTGTGGACTCCAGTGGATCGGCTGCAGATGCTGGAACTATAAATTAAATAAAGCTTTCACTTTCTGCTTTAAGAGCTGTAATATTTTCTCTGAGCTGATGTATATAGGACATAATGCTTTCTCTGATCATTTTTAATAAGGTTTGAAGGCACAAAAGTTGCCAATATCTTTAAGACAGTGGTGAAAGCACAGAGTCAACAGGTCTGGCATTCAGACTGATTTCATACCGATGGTAATTAGCACTGCACTGTGCTTGCCTTGCAGCAGCAGTTCAGTTCTTTCCTGATGAGCTGGCTGCGTGTCAGTACTGGTGCTGTGTCTGGACTTCAGGCTGACTAACCTCACTAATGTGCAGTTGAAATTAAAATTAAAAATGCTTGTGGTCAGGTTTGACTCTTTTCACTTAAGAGGCCTGTCCTGGAACCTTTTTTTAAACATATGGTTACTGTTTTCGTTCTTGTCAATGCAAATAAATGTCTGTACAAAAAGAAGTCACAATGTGTTCAGTGAACTGTGCACTTTGGGTGCCCTCTGCTACCCCTCAGGTGGAAGGAAGGGTCTTGCTGTAGCGTCCAGTTTGGTCTTTCTGCCTCAGGGAGGAATCGGGAAATGTTGCCTCTAACAAAATTGCCAATCAAAACCCCAGTCTCGATACGTACAGCCCTAGCAGGGGTGTTCAGGTGATGAGGACAACCAGGAAAACAAATACTTGTCTGCAGTCTGTTTTCCCACCTGAACCATGCCTGGAACATCCATTCAGTCTTTCAGGAATAGCTAAAGGAAAGATCTGGGGAGGCTGAGGAAGAGCTCACAGCACATGGCCCAGTTTTCTGCTTTCAGTAGAATCGAACATAAAATCTTAGCCTGGCACCCTGTGCAGGTCATGGGAAACTGTGAGCACTGCTACCAACAGCATTGTTAGAATTGAGAACTGCTGCAGCAGAGAGCTGATGGACACAGCTCTTCTACTGCAGGATGCAGGAAGGTAGCTTAGGTTTTGTGAAGTTAGGTGCTGTTAACTCTGAGCTGACCTAAAAAACGGTGCCCTTACCCAACAGCCTGACTTTGCAATCAAAACTTCTTTTTACTGTACTGCGTAATTAGAGTATATAATTTAAATGAGCCTTTGATTTTGGTTTATTAAATGCTTATTCAGCTCTAAGAGGCAATTAAGCATTAAAGTACCTTTTATAAATCCAGGAACTTGATAATCATCAGTCATAATAAATTTGCCTCATTTCTACATTTTGTTTCAAGGTCTGCAGATAGAAATGCAAAAAAAAAAAGATTGAGAGAGGTTTTCCAACTCTCTGTCCCCCTAATCCCCAACAAAGAGATGAGAATTGAAAGTGAAACCAATGAGCTGTACCTTATAAAGATGTTCAAAATAAATCCCTTTCTCCAGCAAAGCACATTACCGTCTACTGCTTCAGCAGCAGGAATCTGCTGATGGAATTATGTTTATTGATCCCTGGTTTGTAACACTTTGTCTACATGAACATAAGGCTAATTACATATTGTTACACTGTAAAAGTTGGTAGGTGGCCAAAATATACTGCCACACAACTAGCCTTGACACACTAGATCGGTAGCCAAGCAATTAAGAGTACAACTGCTTGATTTGATTGCCTTTAACTGAGTAGTTCGAGTTAAAACTGTAATGAGCATCACTGAGAATTATCAAGCCCTATGAACATTATTTATGAAAGGGCATCTTACAAATTAAACTTTCAACTACATCTAGGTACCTTAATTTATTTCTTTGCTTTGTGTAGTGCACAACTTTAAAATAATGGCTCTTCCATTCCCCTTCCCTTTATTTTAACTTTGCTGGGTGTGCAGGGGGGAGGAGAAACTCTTCTCACTGACCTGTGCCTCACACAGTGCAACCCAAGCCAAAAAAAAACATTGAAAACAAAATGCAGAAGATATTTGTGGTGCATCATGGCAGCATGCAAAAGTTGCTGGATATACCCAGGGACAGTTGTGTCACAAATTATGCAAACACATGGCAAAAAATTCTCATTCTAGGCAACTTCCTGTTTTCTGACCTCAGTCCCGGAGTACGTGACACTGACACTCGGATTTGTTTCCACTACTTCTCTTTCTTTTAAGGTGAGGCTCTTAAAGATTCCCTTGTCAAAATACCTTTTTATGTCTGTGAAGTAACTGTCAAGAGTTATAAGTGATGTCCAGAGCATCTGCTGTGCACTTACTGTGGTGAACTTCACAGCGATGCCCTGTGACTCAGCAGTGTTGATGTGCTACCAAAAAAAAGGGCACTTCCTGTGAATACAGACGGGTTCGTCTGGGAGTGCTGGACATCAAATCCGTGGCTGCACAACTGTGTCATTCCAGTGGATCTTGCAGCTGTTTTTACCACGTGAACAATGAACAGAAGGTATTTGATGAATTTGTGGCAACACTAACGGCCCTGAGGAACTCGGATGAAAAGCTGAGAACTGAAGTTATTATTGTAATATTGAGATTTGCAATACAGTCTGACAGTGCATATTGTGGGCTCAATGAAATCACATGCCCCTGTTTGGAAATCTTCAGAATAACTGTCACTGGTGTGAGCAGGGATTAGTCCTGGGTGACAGCTCCAGTGGGATCAGACTGCACAGTGAGGGAAGGTATTTACTGTGAAAACACCAAGTGTGTGATTTGGGGATTTGTGCTTTGATGTCATGTGCTTAGATATTTTTCTGTGTTCAGTCACCGTGCAGGAAAAAGATGGCCCCCAAATAATTGTTAAGAAGCCAAAATAAACAAAAAAAGGGGCATTTTTTGATGGCAGTTGGTGGGTTGGTCTGTCCTGGGTGCTGCCTGCTTGGCTAAAGGGTTCACTGACCTGTGCACCTGTGACTCCCCACAAATATCTGGTTCTAATAAACTATTTAGAGAGGAGACTTTAAGCTGAAACGAGATAAATTATCAATGCAACTGTGAGATACAAGTCAAATCATCTCTCACAGTATTGCAGAGTGATCACAGAGAAGGGTAATCTCTACACACAGAAAGATGATTGTGCTGGCAGGAACATCAATACATTAATTATCTACCTACATAAATGGAAGTAATAAAAGTAACAGTAGATATACTGGAACATCTAGAATTAATTAAAATTTTGCAAAGTACTAGTGGCAAGCAACTGCAATTGTCAGTAGTTTGAAGAATCTTTCTGCTTTACAGTGGCCATTAAACTGAGGTACAAGTTGTGGTTTTTGCACTGCTCTGTGGTCATTGTCCATGTGACTTGACCACATCC
Organism: Platyrinchus mystaceus; assembly: GCA_035041135.1. Lineage (NCBI taxonomy): Eukaryota > Metazoa > Chordata > Aves > Passeriformes > Tyrannidae > Platyrinchus > Platyrinchus mystaceus. Next base: position 57,649,210 of record JAWWLV010000179.1, read on the forward strand.
CTGGGTTTGGACAAAGCTCTTTTTTATCCTGCTAGAAAAATATATACTCACCTCAAATGTTTAGATTCTAATTTTAAAAAATGCCAGTGGGTGACTTTAACTCCGCTCCGCCGAGCGTCACACCGCTCTCTTGGCGAGGCTCGCACGGTGCCCGCGCACCAAGGGCAGGTCGGAGCGCGGGCAGCGCTCGGGCCATCGGGCCGTGACGGTCCCTGCCCGCCCTGTCCCCCCTGTCCCCCTGTCCCCCCCGTCCCCCCGTCCGGTGACCCCCCCAGCTCTGACGCCTCTCGCCGTCACCTCCGGCCGCCGCAAATGGCGGCCGCTCCTCCACCCCGCTGTGAGGTGCCGCGGGGCGGGGCTTCCCCGCGAGAGCCAATCAGAATGCGGCGGTTGCCGCTCAGCCACGCCCCCTCCTCCGCCTGCACCAATCCCCTCTCTGCGCGTCGCCAGGGAGGGGAGATGGCGGGCGGAGCAGCCAATGGGGTGGCGGGGAGGGCGCGGGAGGCGGGGCTTGCAAGGCGCGCACGCGGCGATGGCTGGAGCGGCTGTGGGGGAGAGGGACGGGAACCCCCTGGAGAGAGCGGGATAGGGATCCAGGGTAAGGAACAGTGGGGACACCGGGACAGGGACCCCCTGGAGAGACCGGGATAGGGATCCAGGGTAAGGAACATTGGAGACACCGGGACAGGGACCTTCTGGAGAGACCGGGATAGGGATCCAGGGTAAGGAACACCGGGGACACCGGACAGGGACCCCCTGGAGAGACCGGGATAGGGATCCAGGGTAAGGAGCACTGGGGACACCGGACAGAGACCCCTTGGAGAGACCGGAATAGGGATCTCGGATAAAGAACACTGGGGATACCGGACAGGGACCCCCTGGAGAGACCGGGATGAGGATCCCGGGTAAGGAACATTGGAGACACCGGGACAGGGACCTTCTGGACAGACCAGGATAGGGATCCCGGGTAAGGAACACTGGGGACACCGGCACAGGGACCCCGCGTAAGGATCACTGAGGGGGCTGGACGAGAGTCCCGGGACAAGGATCCCCTGATGGGCTGCCCTGGGAAGGACCCTGGGTGAGGGACACCGGGATAAGGAAGGACATCGTGTCTGGGCATCTCTGGGTGATCTCAGCCCCCAGCGCTGCCTTTCCTTTCCCCGTGAGACCGCGCTGGAGCGTCGCTGGTGAGATGTGAATGGGAAATGGGAACGCTCGACTTGTTCTGTGAGTTCATCCCGTTACTCGGCGGAGCTTGGGAGCTTGGCTCGCAAAGGAAGGGCACTCCGGGCAGGACACTGGCTTGGTCACCCTTTCTTCCGCGGCTTTGATGCTGTGTCTGGGACAGAGTAGGCTGGGATTGATCCTGGCATGAGGATTGGGTCGGTGGTAATTTCACAGGTACAACAGATTAGAGTGACGGGGCAATTAGCGGCTGTCAGGGTTGAAGTCAGGACTGTATTGGCTAATAAGTCTGATGAGGAGCAGCTGAGGGAAAGTTTAACCTGGAGGAGAGGAGCCTCAGGGGGAACCTTATGGATCTCTACAACTCCCTGAAAGGAGGGTGTAGCCAGGTGGGGTTCGGGCTCTTCTCTCAGGTGACAAGTGACAGAATGAGAGGAAATGGCCTCAAGTTGCACCAGGGGAGTTTTAAATCAGATATTAGGGAAAATTTGTTCACTAGGAGGGTGCTCAGGCACTGGATCAGGCTGCCCATAGAGGTGGTGGAGTCACCATCCCTGGATGTGTTCAAAAACCATGCAGGTGTGGTGGGCTTGGCAGTGCTGGGTTAATAGTTTGACTTGATGATCATAAAGATCTTTTCCTACCTTAACGATTCTGTGATTCAGTAAAATATGTGTATGAGGAAATTATGCAGGTAAGTACCAGCTGACCTCCCCTGGGTTTGGTGAAGGTGGGGATCTTTATTAGTAAGTGTAACTGTCTAAACCAAAAGAACTAACAGATCTGTAAAAGGTCAGAAGAAGAAATTAAAGTTCTGATTTGGGTTTTCTGTTTGGTTGCAGTTTTTGTTGGTTTATTCCCTTTGGAAAAAAGTGAAAAGAAACTTCTGAATAAAAAAGCAGTTAGAGAAACTACTGCCCTGTGCCAGTTTGAAGCCATTGCCCCCATCCTGTTACTCCAGTTCCTCTCCATGTTTCTTGTAGGCTCCCTTCAGGTACCGAAAGGCCGCAATTAGGCCGCTCTAAAGCCTTCTCTTCTCCAGGTTGAGCAATCCCAATTTTCCCAGCCTTTTTTTTTTTTCCTTTTCTTTTCCTTAAAATGTTTTTTCTTTCACTGCATCAGGCCTGAGGACAAGAGAGCCCTTTGCTGAGCAGCCCGAGGGTCTGTTCTGTACCTGGCTGTGGCGGAGGCCTCGTGTAAAACCAGATGGTCCTCATGTGCTGGCAGCACTTCCTGGCTGGGTTCTGCAGCTTTGTTGTGCTTTTACTGGAACTACACAAATAATGGGATTCTGAGCTTTTATAGGGGGGGAAGAAAAGCAGAGGGAGATCAGCTCTACCACGCCGACCAGCCCTGTTGATAACAAGTTACCTGTGCAGACATCTGAGACTTGGTTTTATTGGGTGAGTGAAAAGACGTTTTCTGTGTGGCTCAGCTTCTCACCAGACGTAAAAAAAGAGTGTTGAGGCTGGTGAATTGGAGACTTGGCAAGGCCAGGTTTTGGAGATTACTGTGCTTTGGGACTTGAATGCAGTTTAAGGTGCAGGATGGACAGTGGAGGACATAAGAAAGGCAGGAACAGAGTGTGTCTGTAGCCATGTGGGATTAGAAAGTTCAGCTTCAAATACCTTTAACCTCCTCAGACTTCAGCCTGACCCACTACCCACTTCTCCCTCAGCTCTTCCTCTTCTTATGCTCCTGTACTGTCACTTTTCCTTTAACCCAAGGGTTACATGAATTCTTGCTGGTGCATTTTCTTCTCTTATTTTCTCCTCCATTTATTTTAGGTTAGTTAAATATATGTGGAGGTATCTTGTGGGCATGACTGACTAGGGAGTATTTATTGTCTTCCAAAGTAAATAGGAGGCAAAGGGACTGGAAAATAGTACAGACAAGATGGTTTCTTTGGTAGATAAAGCTTTAGACTGTGAGCAAAGGATGTTTGATGCCAAAACGTTGTCCTCAAATTAAATTGTAGTAGTTAGGATTAATTGTTTCTATGATGTATTTTTGCCTTAGCTGATACTTTGATGCAAGTTTTAACAAAATATTTCAGTGGGAACAAAGCAGGAAATGGAGGTGGGCAGCTCACTGGAAGAAGAAATTAAGCTAATCTATAGCTCTGAGAAAATTGTGCTGAAATTGCAGGACAAATACTAAATAATTCCATTAGGCTGCTCTGAAGGTCCCAGCATAGAATGTGTTTTCTGTCCTGTTTCTTTGTCTTACAGGATATTCGAGTCTTTTCAAAAATCAAAATATTTTGTAAGAAGTGTCAGGAAGCAAATATTGTGCAGCTGTTTAACAAGTTCATATTTTTCTACAAACTCTTCAATCTCATACGTTTTTATTCTGTTTCTTATGTCAGGTGTTAAAGTCTGAAAGGACTGTTACATCATCTAGTCAGACCTCCTTTGCAACATAAACCATCTGTACTGTTGTTTATACCCTTTACAGACATAAATTTATCTCCCCTTTTCACATTTATCTGAAGGCACTTCTTGCAGATCGTCAGTATTATCAGGTTTTCATTACTAGTTTTTATCACACTTTTTGTATTGTTGAAAAATGTTTTGAGGTGACCTTAATGTTTAGTTTCAAACTAAATTTGCAGCAGATAGAGGAATGAAAGTGTTTTAAAACCTAAACCCTGTTGTTTTGCTATTTGAGGCTTGTTTTAGATGACTGCACTGTGGCCTGCTATTTTTCTTTAATTCTCTAGTTTTCCAGCTAAATAAAAGCTTAATGAATGATCAAAACTAAAGGGTTCCAGAAATCCTGTGTTTAATAAAGCAACTGAATCTTATCTGTGAAAAAACAAGTGCATTAAAACACTCATAGTTCTTCTGCTGTATTAAACTAACTGATTGAAAACCAAAATGAGCTTTAAAGTACAATGATTGTTTTTCTATATTGTTAATAACTTTTCTTGCAATTTCTTTTGTTTTTCTTCAATGGAATTTTACTTTTTTTTTTGGTGTTTTTAGTTGATAAGCAACTTCTGACTTGTATCTCTTTCTGCATCTGGCCATAACTACGGAGGTATTTCTTTTTTCCCCCTGCCTGTTATTTCAAGTCTTGTTAAAAATAAGATGCAAAAGTGCTGTACAATTGCTGAGCAGTGAAATTGGTGAAAAGACAACCAAGCATTTAACTAAAACTGGCAAACTGCTTGCTAGAAGGAGTTATATGCTGGCAGTACCTGGAATAGGAAGCTTCATATATTGCTCACTCTTCCATAATTTGAGAATCTTTTCATAATAATAATTTGTGTATCTTTGTTGCCATGGGAATGACTGAGAAAGCTGGAATTATGTGTTATTGCTTCTTTGTGCAGTCAGAAGGGAAAAGGAGATAGTTGTGAAAGTAAAAATGCTTGTTTAGAAACAGGTCTTTCACTAGCAATCCTGAGTTACTCGAGGTTTTATATGGTTTATGAAGGAGTTTTTTGTTGTAAAAGGAGTTAATTTTAGTTTATTCAGTGTCTCTCAGAATATCTAAGGAAGTTCATGACTCAGTTTTGGAAGGGAGAAAAACAGATTTAAGGAAAAATATAGTTCTAGTGGTTTCATGTCTTTGGTAACTATTACCAAGTATGTGAATAGAATGTTCCTGCTTCGGGAATGTTTGTAGCAGCCAGATATGAGATTGAGAAGGGGAAGGGTTTTTCAGTTGTTGGGTTTGGTTTGTTCACCCCTCCTCCCTGGGAATATTTGGTGTTGAGTGTTTCGGACTCTGTTTTTTGGACTTGGTGGATGCTAAAAGAGCAAATACAGGCACAAGTTAGTCGTTCCCTCTAGGTTTATGTGTGCATTGCATGGAAATATGAGTCTCATCTTGCATTATCATGAAGTCTGAAAGATAAAAAGCTCTGAACTGAAGTCACAAAATGAGACTTCCAAAAAGAACGTCTGTATATTTTTAACCTCTGGCAGATCAGAAAGAAAAGTTGTGGTGTAGTTAAATTTGGCTGGGTTTTTTCCTTCTTAATTTTTTGATGCTAGATGGTTCTGAGTGAAGGCTGCGATTTTTTTGATTAATGGCCTGATTTGAGGAACTGAGGCTTTTAAAATTATGAGGAAAATATCGGTACCTTAATAATGTGCTTTGCAGTACTCCAGGCTGGGTCTTTATCCTCTGCCTCGCACTCCAAATTGATTTTTTTTTTTTTGTTTCCTTGGATGCCTCTCCGTTAAGGAGACAATTAGCTGATCGTAACCGAGTGATCGTAGTGGAGGAATATAAAAATGTGATAAAAAAGGTGCTGTGATGCGGATCGCGGGTGTCGGTCACTGGCGACATCCAGTGGCCAAGTGCGGAATGACACCCGCGGAATAACCTCTGTGTCCCCCCCCAACCCCGACTCCCGTGTCCCAAACTTCTTGGGATTTTCCGCCGTGGGAAGTGGATGTGGCCGCGTGGAAGGGCACGTTCGAGCCCTTAGGCCTGTTATCCCGGCAGTTCCGGGGTGATGGAGAGAGGAGGGAGCCTTAGGCTGGAAGTTGCATTCCCTCCGTGCCCCCTTACTGTGGTCTTAATTCTGCGTTTGCTGCGGGGTAATCAAGTGTTGTCTTGCTATTGTCTGCCCGGCAACGTGGTATCTTCCAGAAAGAAGTAATGAGCCAGCTTATCTCGGAGCTGCTTGTTTCTCAGTCTGCCTTCCTATTTTTGTGTTCCTTGCTGTGCAAGGACAGTGGTGGGTGCCAGGCTGACGGGGTTATAAAAGCGGATGAAGACAGTTTAAACGTTTTGCCCCCACTGTTCTAATTGGAAAGTATTTTGTAAGATAAACTTTATAATTTCGGCTCCATATTTTATTTATGACCAGTTTATACTCTTAAACTCTCATGCCAGTATTGTTCTTGAGCAGCTCCCCTCCCTCCTCAGCCTTTATTCCTTTGATGTATTTGTAGATAGTAATCGTATCCCCTCATGGTCTCTGTCTTTGCCAAGCTACACAAGGCAAAGCATCCAGCTACTTCTTGTAAAATAAACAGTCCATTACCTGGATCATCTAATCCTTCCTTCTCTGCCCTTGGTTATGGCTTAGTTATCAAGAGATTGGCCTCAGCAAAGAGCACTGCTGGGAGTCTGCTATGACCCTGGGAAATATGGGTTTACTAAAGCATTGAAAGCAAATATGGTTTGAGAGCAGGGCTATTAAAATGCATAAAGCTCTTGACTTTGCTTTTTATCTTTGTCCTACTTTGGGGCAGCAAGCTGCTGAAGATATTGGAAAGGTGTTTGTGGATCTCAGAAAAATAAATTCCCCACACAGGTCTTAGGGGTTCATTCGTGCTAACAAAAACATACAGTTTTTGTTATGATTTGGTGATTTGGCAGCAGGGATTGTGTTGCTGCATACAGATCTCTTGATCAGAAAGTCTGGAGCATCAGTACCTGCATGCTTTCTCCTTTGTCCTTCCCTTTCACAATTCTATTTCTTAGGACTGAGTCCTAAAGCACTTTAAGAGTGAAAAAGCAGTTGAACATGGTGTGGAAAACCACTGTGCACTTGGGTGTTACAAAAAGGGAAAGCTGATTTTTTTTTTTTTTTATCTGTTAATGGCATTGGTGAAGCTGCTGCTGGAGTGCTGTGTGTGGTTCAAGTGTAAGCACTGTCTAAAGGCTGTTGAAAACAAAGAGCTGAAGAGAATGTCTTGCATGGGTTCAATGTGCACATTCCTGATTCCTTAGCATCTTTTATGGAGACTCAAAAGTAAATTCTCTTGAACAGGATGGAGTCAACACAGCTCTGCAACCCTTTATTTCAGCCTCTTCCATCCTCCTGTTGTCACTTACATGACATCTTTTCCTTTTGTCTGCTGCAAAGCATTGAAAATTGAGCTTAGGGCATGATAAGGATTCAGCAGAGCCTCCAGCTGTCAGACTGTGCACAGAGAGCATGTTTTGGAAACTGATAGTCTGTGAACTGTCATGGGCACACAGGGATCTCCAGTTTCTGCTGTTGCTTTGACACTGGAGAGGGTCTGACAAATTACCTTGATGTGGGGATGTTCTGGATGAGATAAATGTAAAAAATGGACATTGCCAGGATGTCACTGGCAAAGACACCTTAGTCATGTGCATGTTCTGGGGGAGCAAATGAGGAGAAGTTGTTTCCCCTGCTTAGGCTTGACAGATGTTTGTGCCTGTGCAATACATCTGGAACTGCAGAGAGTTGCTTGGGCATTGATATTAGTGTTCAAAATTGCCAAGCACACAAATGTTGTGTGTGTTGTGTACATAACTGCACATGTAGGGGAATATCTTTCTACCTGTTCCCCAGCAACTGGTTTAAGGTTGGGTTTTTAAGGAAAGAGTCTTGAAAACATAATAGTCTTGTGTTTTGAAGAATGAGCTCTGGTAATGAAGTGTGCTTAGGCTAAATTACTGTTGTGAAAGAATTTCTAAAATATTCTGGTAAATAAAACATTTTATGCAGTTGTAGGTATTTTGGCACCCCTGTGTGGTAGTAGGAGCTATTTTTTCAACTGTAGTGAAGTGTTTTTATATCCTTTTATTATGGTTGCTGCTAAATTTAGGAAGTTTCCCAGGCTTCCCGTGGTGTAGAAACAAATTATTTGGAAGAATTTCAGCAAGATTTATCAATATTTGGGAAGAATCTTCTTACTCATTTCAAGGTTTTTCTTTTATATGAGGATGTTGGTAGCAAGTGGCAATATCTAAGTGAAGGAAAGAAATGGTGTTGTTTCAGAGTCACTAAATTATTCATGCAGCTGCATAAGTATTCTTTCCTTTCACCTTTCTCTGTAGGGTGGATCATTGGGATTGCTTGTTCACGTGATGGTTCTGTTCTGCTTAAAATGGCCCTGAAAATCACCGCTCTTGGAGTCCTTTCCTGTAATCCCAGATTTGAAAGGGCACCGGAGCACTTTCTGACTGTGGAATTTGCAGGTGCATTGCAGTGTCGCTCTGACTTTTGCATTTTATCTTGCAGTGTAGATGTTCAGGACCAGGCTTTTCCTTTTGAAAGTCTGCTGCTGACTGTACTTACCAGTGTTTGTGTACACAAGCAGTGCTGGCTGTACTTACTAATGTTTGTGTACACAAGGGTTGTGGGTTGGGCAAATACTGTCCTTGTTTTGCTGACTGAGAAAGTAAAGAGTGAATGTTGCACCTTGCTGGGAATTACTCAGTGAGCTGTTCCATCACAGTCAGGACTAGGAATTGTCCTTGTAGGCCAAGCTCTTGTTCAAATGCACTCAGATAAATAGGTTTATTTCTGTCTTCCTCATCTGTGGGATGACCATCCTGGTGCCCAGCTCTAGTGCCAAGTCAGAGAGAGAGAAACATGAATGGAGAAAAACTTAATACTACACGCAGCAGAACATTGTACACTGCGTGTCTGATTTCCAGCAGTTGTTGCCCGTGTGTTATTTGAGAGGCTGGTTAGTTCTGTATCTTCTTTCCTGAGTCTGTGGTTACAAGAAGTCATGTCCGTATGATGCGTAGGGTGGGAGGTGCTCACGGGAGAAAGGAAATGACTTTTCTGTGGTCGCTGTGGTCTGATGAGATAAGCACAAGTGCAGAAGGCTGAGACTTGGATTCCCTTCAAGTTTTGCAGTGGGTTGGCTGGAGCGCTGTGGTTCCACTGCAGGCAGACACCGGCACACAGAGGTGCTGTGTCCCGAGGCTGTGAGTTGTCTGGCATCTTCTGGAGTGTTTGTGTAGCCCTGGGACAGTGAAATCTGGAGCAGCTGGGGGCACACACCATCAACCTTCTGTTCCTTGTGGTGGGGGTGTTAACAGATATATCCTGGATCCCATCGTGGGAGGAGGTGGTTGTTGGAGACAAGGACAGTGTCCCAGCTGGTTGCCCTGGTGGATGTGTGCTGTTATTTTAGAGGGTGATCTGGACGCCTCACCCCACACGTTATTAGTGTGCTGGGCTGGAGCACAGGTCAGCTGAGCACTGCTTGTGCCTGGGAGGAGAAGGGAAAAGGAGGAGCAAAGGGCACAAACCTCATATTTGACCCCCATCTCGGTGCAAAATCCAGGGCCCAGCACTTAGGATAGTTTTCCTGTCCTGTAGAATCGATCTGAGGATGCAGCATTTGTTGTTTACCTGTTCAGAGGCTGTGAGCATGCAATTCAGGCATAGATCAGCTTTCACAGACTGTTTATAAATACAGTATACCTTACAAAAAAAAAAAAAAAGAATTTAGAATATAAATATCCCAATTGCAGTATCTCTTTCTGTAATTTACCCTTTGCCTGGGACTCTTTCAAGTCTGCCTGTATAAAGTAGGATTGCTTCTGCTGCAGCTTCTGTCAGCCTGATCTGAGAATAGCCATGAGAGTAAAATAGAGCATCTGTTATCCTCTTATTACTCCTTTATTGGATGACCACCTCATCCACACCTGGACGCAGTAGCATCCTCTGCCTGGTGAGGTCACTACGAGGAAACCTCCCCCCTTCCAAGGAAGTTCTCAGTTGGGCCCAGCTGCTCGTGGCAGGGTGGGATTTCAGTGGCAGAGCTTGCTTTGTGAATCCTCTGTTAGTGGGTCTTTGTCACCAGCATGGAACTGGGTAAAATAGAAGACTGAAAGATTCTTCAGTGTATTTGAAATATTGTTTGACACAGCTTAGAGTAAACAGAAATTATGTTTCCCATGCTCTATGTCCGGGTCTCCTAAATTGTTCCAGAGAAGGTAGTTTAGCTATCTGAGCATCAGATTTTAGTAATTTTGCCTTAATTTTGAAGCCAAAATTAGTGATTTGACCATTTTTATAGTTTTGGGTAGTGCTTCCAAGCTTATTTGAATTTCTTATTTGTGCATCGGATTGTTCCACACTTAGATTTTTCTTCTGATGATTTGTCTTCTGGGTCCTTTGCAGATTTTTGCTACCTGTTTGGTTGAAGGATTTATATTGGTTAGCTCTCAGTTACTCAAGTCTGAATGTTAATCCATTGCAATTTGGACTTGAAGGCATGCCTAAATTTTCTAAATCTCTCCTGCCTTCACTGTGTCTTCCAGGGTTGGATGCAGAATCAGGATAAATCTCTCTAGTTGAAATACAGAATCTTACACACACAAAAAAAAATTGAATGTATGCTTTTTATGATTTATGCATTTAAAACTAGGCTTGGTCAAATCCAAAAGTTGTTTTTTAGTTCTCTCTATGGATGTCCAGTATAATATTCAAAAAGAGGGTTTATTTCTTTATTGACATGAACACCTGTTTAGGCCCCAAAAAGATGAGTTCACAAAAGCTGTAGTTTCCTTTTGTAATTTTTTTTTTAGATTATTGAACACCAAAGCACTGGGAACCTGGGCCTTTTTCCCTTTGCTCTCTCCTACCTCAGACTCTTATTTTTTCTGTCCAACCAATACTGTTGTTTAAGGCCATTTCCTTGGTTCTCTCTCCCAGCTTCATCTCCTCCCTCCTGTTGCTGAACAGGATTGTACCCTCAAGGTCAGTACTGGTGGGAGGGTAGGAATTGATTTCATGGAAGGCAAGTAGCTTAGTAGACCTAATTTTTTTGATCTTCCCATAGACTTTGTTGCTGCAGTGTTTTATCTCTTCCCTCCTTTCTGCTCTCCTGATACAATTTTCTCTGTGCTGCAAATGAAGGATTTACATGGAGTTTCTTTCTTGCTGTGCTTTACATTTGGAAAGGAGATGTAGCTGATTTGAGAGGATGAAATAATTCTCTTGGCAGTTACATCTTGTCTCTGCACTTTAGCGTAGCCTCTCGTGCATCTTATTCCCTTCCTGCCTGATGACTAAATGCTCTTCTCTCCTTCTTAAAAACAGCTTTGTGGGAATGCTGGAAAAACACCTTATCTCTCTGCTTCGGTGAAACAACACAACCAGCTCTGGGAGTGTGTGTCCCGGAGAAATTAAGCGTTCCTGAGGGGTGCTCTGTGCCTCCCCTCGGGGCTCAGATCGTTTGCTGGTCCATGTTCTGCTGGGAAGTGGTGCTGGTGAGGAGAGATCTCCGCAGGCTCCTGCATTAGTGCAGAGCAGAGCAGAGCAGAGCACTAATGTGTTCTCCTCGGCCAACCCCGCCTTGGCAGCTCCGCTCCGAAATGCAAACCACATGTCGTGTTTGCGTGCAGGAGCTGCTTCCCACTGCCCACAGCTCCAGCTCTGCTCCCCAGTCTCTGTTCTCTGACTTTTAATAATTGTGAAAGTAAAGGGAGGGTCTGTTTGTGTTGTTTATAGTAGGAAAGAACAGTGCAAGATTTCATCTACTGCTGTTCGGATCCCTTGCTATTTTTGGTATTTGACCTCTTCGGAGAAGATTTGCCAAAACTACAGGTTGTTTTCATTTTTATTGCGTGTTTCTGCCCCCCCTACTCGTAAGTTACTCTTACATTGCTGATTAAATCTTGGAGAAAGTGCCATTTCTCCACATTTTCCGTTGTGTTTTTCAAAGGTAAATTTATATTTCTGTATGTTTTTGAGCTAACATTCCCTTTTGGAAAGGAGAGCTGTGCAATTTGGCAGCATCTTCTGCTCACCACTAAAAGGAGAAGGAAAATAACTTCTGAGTTCCTGGTTTATCTTTTGAAAAACTTTCTGGATTAGAAGAAGACTCAAGCTTGTTGGCTTGAACTGAGGCTGCACAAACAGCACAGGACTATGTGCTGGGACAATGTTTAGTGTTAGGTTTGTGCAGATAGGTGCTTGCTTTTCATTCCTCCATCGTTGGAAAGGGCTGCTTTCAGCAAAACAGTTTGCTTCTAGTTTGGCTGTGTGGTTGTTTCTTCACTCCACGAGTGAGAAACACATAACAAAGGCATCTGAAAATCCTGTCCTGCCTCTTTGGCATCATTTCCACTTCGTGCCTTCTGTTCTAAACATTGAGATTATTTCTTTTTCAGAGGAACCTCGTAGGATGCCCTGGAGGTCAAAATATTTTAGGTTATTTCAGAGTTCCCAAGAGTAATGAGTTCTGAATGTCCTTCAAGAAGCTCTTCTGGAAGTTGTGATATCCAGGGGAACATGCAGGGGTTGCAAATAACTGTGAAGTTAATTCATAGAGCCGATCATGTGAGGGTAGTGCCAGAGGACTAGATACAGTAACGCAGAAGTTTCAGGGTTAATTTGTAAGATGTGGCTTTATCTTGCTCAGGGGGTGCAGGTGTGGATGCAGCTGTTCCAGAGGAGGAAAGGTGATGACCCAGGATGGCTGATGACCTCTGTTTCAAACACAAGTGACTGGCCATAGCCAGACACCTTCAGCCACGTACTCGTGTGCCATCCAAGTGATTGTGGCTTCCTGGCACTTTAACACCTGGATTTTGTCACTGTTGAGATTGTAGATCCACACTGGGGGCCACTGTGAGCTGGAGAAAGTGAGGAACCTAAATTTCATTAACTACCTCTCCTTCTGAGCAAAGGAGGTACCATGGGGAAATAAAAGCTTTTGGCCAGTGCCTTCTGTGATTTCTTCCGAGACTGGAGCAGTCCAGGAGCAGGTTGTTCATGCCCTATAGAGTCTTTGTGTCAGAGTTTGTCACATTAGCAAGAAGATTTTCCTCACAGGTCATCACAACTGGCTGTTGTGCTCTATCCACGGTATGTCAGGTTTCAAAGACACTGACTTTGCCAAAGGATTCTTTGTGGCAGGAACAAAACAGATTACTCTGTTGTTGAGCTTAAGGAGTGCTAAACTAAAAGTGCTTCAGTGCAGAGGACCATGTGCTTTGTAGGTGGCTGCAGTCCAATGCTTAGTTATCTTCTATTGTGTTTGGAAGACCATTGTTTCCTATTTGTCTCATAAATTTAACACAGATCCTATTCCTGCCATTTAAACTTTCCCATCAAAATACAACAGTGACTTCCCCTTCTGAAAAGGAAGGGCTGGCAGCTACACCCTGAAGTTTGAGCATGAATTGTTTATATAACCTTCAATCACAATTTCATAATAGTCTGAAGTCTTTCCTACTAGGGCAGACATTTTACCGAGTTTTTAGCAAAAACCTGGCTGTCATCAAATGCAATTTTGAGGCTTCTTAGTTGTTGCAGTGGAAATAGAACTGAAAACTGAACCCTCCAGCTTCCTGATGGTAGAAATTGCACTTCTGTCTGAAAACATGAACAGCCTTTTCTGGTATTTCAGAATAGCTGTGCTTATGTCATTTGGGGTAAAAGCTTAAGAGCTGTCTTGGGCTAATTTTATATATAAAAAAAATATTATTAAATCTGAATGAACTTCTGGGTACTTGTAGAGTTCGCCTCGCCCTCCCCAGCAGTAAAAGCTCTGACATGAGTGTTGGAGAAACAGCTCATTAAATGATATTCTCTATCAAAGTCAGTAATATTTAAACAACTGCAGCTCGCTTTCCAAATGGATGACATTTGTCAGGAACACGTCTGTTTGAGTTTACTTGGCCTTTTGAGTAGAAAAAGCCAGAATATTTAGAGCTTAAAATTCAGGTCACCTTGGAAAACTACATTTTTCCTACAAAAAGTTTACAGAGAGAACCTGTTTTTTTTTTTAGTCACCATAGCTCTACAGGAAAGCTGTTTTACAAAAACTCCTGTCTCCGCCCTCAAGCATGTGTTTGAAACTGTATTTAAATAGAAGCTTCCATTGTAATTCTTCAGTAAATTGGATTAAGTAGATGTTTTCCTTCTTAATGACATTAAAATGTTTTATTTCTAAAATTGGTATTATTAATTTGCATGGAAGTTTAACAGTTTTGTGTTTAAGCAGTGTAGCAAACAGCGTTTGAGAACAGTTGGCTTTGTGTAATAGTTCTAGTAAAATCTTGTTTCATTTGAGGGCATACCCAGAAAAGTCAGAAAGGAGCAAGCTCTGTGGGTAGGTTGTACACAGAGTTATGCCAGAAAACGTGTTGAACTTCTTGTCTTCAGAGGGGAAAGGAGTTTCCACAGGATATCTGCTTTTTGTGGCAAAAATGACTTGTAGATGTGCTCTGAAAGGTTGCTTTGATGTAGAAGATTAACCTGGAGACCTCATTGTCAGGATATTACTGAGGCAAATCGCTTAGTGAGATTATTTGTGACTTGGGAATTAAGTTTTTATGTGTGCCTACTTAAGCTGTTTCTTAAGAATTTGCTCGTTTGTCACATGGTGTCATGAATATTTGTGTGCACCAAACTGGAGGAGGGAAGGCAAAGCCTGAGACTACAAACAGGGCCAAGGAGAAAAAAAAACAACAACAGAACAGAAGGCAGTTTTGTCATAGCAACTTTTCCTTTGTTTTTAGTCTCTCATGGACAATTAAAATAATTGCTACTAAAACAAGTAATGCATGGAAACTTGCACATTCCACCCCTAAAAGTCCAGCCTGAAGAATTTGCAGAAAAATTGATGATAGGACAGCTGGGAAGGCATGAGAATATTTTCTTGCATTCTGGATCTTCCTTATTTTTACTTCATTTCTGTTTGGATTTTTTTTTTTTTCAAAAGGGTCATTTCATGCCTGTGGTAACTGGGATTGGCTGCTGGCCTTGTCCTTAAGGAAATACTGGTACCAGTGAGAAGTCACTGGAGTGTTGCCCCCTTAGAACCTACTGTGATTCCCTCAACGTTTGAGTTTTGATCTTTTTTAAACACAGAAAAGTGGTCTAATTAAACCTGTGATTTTAACAGAAGTCACTCGTGGATGGCTGTGCTTAACATACCCCACCTACATCTTCCTTTAAAAAATGGTTGTAGTTTGTGAGCTCCCTAAAACCGTGTATTGGTAGCAAATATCTCTTTAAAATTTAAATGCTTCATTGCTTTTTCTGACTCTGACTTGATGGAAACCTTTACTGAAATTACAGAATTGAATTTTCCTTTGTGTTACAGAAAGGAGCACTTTTTTTTTAGGGCATATTTTAGAAGTGAATCAATGTGTGAGAGGATCAAGAGAATATTGTTTAGTGTTGGTTTTGCTTGGTAAAGTTTGCACTTGTGTGCGTGGCTGAAATAGTTTGGGTTTCTAGGAGGGTTCAGCAGTGCCAGAGAAGAATTGCCCCTGAAGAGAAGATTTTTATCAGCTGCACTAAAAGCCAGTGTTATGTGGTTTTGTAGGAGGCTCAGGAAACATTGAGGTTCTTGGGAGAATTGATGAAAGAGGCGAAGATAATTGCAGTGAATTCCACTGATGTCACGTAGCCTGTTTAGGTGGTCCATGATATGCTGACAGGTGTTTCTGTGCGTCATTGGGCACCTAAATACTTGCAAAATTATCTCATCTGGCCACTTCATGCTGTAGTTCTGTGTAATTTTGGTCTTGTTCTCTGCCTCCCCTGTGCATGTCCCTCAGCACAGAAGTTCACTTAAGAACTCTCCTGCAGCTGTACTGATGCAGCTATTTGTGGGCTCTGCTTCCTAGAACAAAACTTATTCCTCTTCAGGTAGTGGTGATGACTTCATTTTGTTCCCAGTTGTGGAGAACATCACGTTACTTTATAAAAATAATAAGGCAAATTTAGCTAAGTGACTCTCCCAGGATTCACAGATAGGCTGTTTAATCTGTTAAGGGGATTATCTGGTGTAGTGCTTACAGACACGAGAGACTGAACTCCTTAACTCGGGGAGCCCTTTCCTGTTCTCTGTTCCTGTGAATGAAGTTGTGGTGGGGAAGGACACGAGGACAATTGACTTTTGGCTTCACGCGTCACTTGTGTGCGAGACCCTTTTCCATACCTACTTTTAAAGCTAACACTAATTAAGAATGTTATAATTAAAACTCTCCTTGGGTTTTATTTATTCCAGGTTTCTGGCAAGGTTTGGAACAGCCTTTGAGATGGCTGCAGTGGAGAAGGTCGAGGAGCAGCTCGCGAGTCTGCGCATAGCCAAGCGCTCTGCTCCGAGCGAGGAACCTGCTTACCTGCTGGACATCGACCTTTCCAGACCTGCTCAGACTGAAAACAGTCGCTTTGTGGCAGTTTCCTGTTCCAATAAGTCCATTAGGGTGTACAACAGGGAAACATTACACTTCCTGAGGGAGTACAGCAGCCATCCCGGGATACTCAGTGGGGTCAGATTTGCAGGCGCGTGTGACAGCGCGGTGTTCTCAGCCTGCAGTGACGGTACAGTGAAATGCTGGGATGTTCGTTCAGCCACTCAGAAACCCGTGCAAGTATTCAGTGGATATCCCTCCAACGTTTTCATCAGTTTTGATATCAGCTGCAGTGATCTCATCGTTTGTGCTGGGACAGAAAAGGTTGAACAAGACACATTTCTGGTGTTTTGGGATGCAAGAGGCATTACAGACTGTGCCAGCTCAGCTAAGGAACCCCTGGGAGTCTATTCTGAAAGTCACAATGATGACATCACTAAAATTTGTTTTCATCCTGTTGAACCCAATTTGGTAGTTTCTGGGTCGACCGATGGGTTGGTCAATGTGTTCGACATCAACAAGGATAATGAAGATGATGCTTTGATATCAACTTGCAATTCAGATTCATCAGTGAGTTGTATTGGCTGGTCTGGGAAAGATTATAAACAGGTCTACTGCCTGACACACGATGAGGGATTCTGCTGGTGGGACACGGCTCAGCTGGACACGGAGGAACCAATAACCCTGCTGCGTGTCCTGGATGTCAGAGACTCGCTCTGCGCTGAAAACCAGAGCCTGCATTACCTGGTGGGGGGCTTGTACCACGAAAAGGCAGAGAAACTCTTCCTTGTTGGGGGAACCTCCACAGGAAACATCCACCTGATCAGCTGTGGCACCGGTGGGCTGAGCCTGGTGGGGACCCTCTGCGGGGGCCACTCGGCCACCGTTCGCTCCTTCTGCTGGAACCCGGCGGATGAGTCTCTGCTGACGGGTGGAGAGGATGCTCAGCTGTTGCTATGGAAACCCGGAGCTGTGGAAAGGTCCCTCACAAAGAAGGCATCTCTGAAGATTGCTTCTTCCGTGCAGAAGAGAGTGAGAGTTCACAACAGCTCCCTCAAAAGCAGGAAAAAGTAAAATGCCGAAAGTGGGAATCTCTGCTGTGTAGAGTCCTGGTGTTTAATCTCTCAGGCAGTGCTTGGCTGTGCTTTATTTGGAGGTATTCTGTGGAGAGAACTGTGGTGCTTGAATTCCCCCTGGGAATGTATTTCAGTCATCAGAAGAATGTCTCTTATTTTTTTAAAGTTGCTAATGTTAATCAGAAAACAGTAAACATCTGCACTTGAGTTCTTAAACACCAGATGTTAAATCATATTATATAAAACTGTTTCTGTGGTTATTTAATGTCTCAGGCAATGTTTTAAATGTGTAATATAGGCCTGTGGCTTGCAAAGTTTGTTACCTTCCCAGTGAAATTCCCTGGCACACTTGAAAAGCTTTTGTATTTCATGCTGTATTTTGCTTTCTTTACAGAAAACTTAATGAAATTGCTCAATTTAGTAAAAGATTTTATGTCACAGCTTAATGCTTGAGGGAATTACTTATTGATGAAACAGAAAATAAGTAGTTTTGCACTGTCACATCACTCGTTTAGAACGAGCTCATAAAGAAGCAGTTGATAGACCCATATTTTTCATAACAGATATAAATGTATTCAGCCAAAGAGGAGCACGTGATTCCATACAGCTAATTTGTATGTGTATGAGAACTATTAAACTGACATTATTTAGGGCATATTTCCTGCATGGAAATACCCAAGAATCTTGTAAGCAGCTTCATTCTGTCATGGTAATTGCATCTGGAAGACTGGGGACATCTTTGGTGGGTTAAAGACATTGATAGATGTAATTATACCAGTGGTGCTTAAATCCCAAATCCTGACTTTTTAAATAAGCTGGTATCACATGCTAAGTGGGAGTGTTGTCCTGGAGTTCAGAAATGGTGTCTGAGGTACAGAAGATACCTCTGGTGTGTGGTCACAGCTGTGATGAAGATGCCTTAATCATCTGTGGAAGTGAAGCCTTTTCAGCCACAAGTGTTGGGTTTCCACACAGTGTTTCACAAACTGTTGATGTCCTTTAGCCACAACTGTGAATCCATCGTTGTTTTGGATTTGCCTGTTGGTGATAATTGAGATGAGTCACTTGTTTTGTTACTGCTGGTTATTTAAAAGTGCAGCTTCAATTTAAAAATCACATTTCTCTAATCCTTTTTTTTTTCTTCTATCACTTTTGTAAATTCAAGTTACCCCCAGCATCCACATCTTTTCAAATGCCTTTCAGATTACTCTGTGCTATTTTAAGACCAGGTGGGCAGCAAGTCTCAGGACTACAATGCACTTGGATCTTGTGCCCTCTCCAGATTTACTCTTGACAGGTCACTGGCTGTTTGTGTGGAACACACAGTTGTGTAACTGAGTGGACCAAAAGCTTCAGACCCCTCTGCTTCACTGTAATGCCCTCAGGGGCCTGAATTGTTGGGGGTGTGGAAGCAAAGGATGATTCTGAGACCTGTTTCATGGCAGGTACAATATACAAATTGCTTTTTACATGTTTATCCACCCTTTTCCTTGTATCTTGACACACTCAGGGGAGTAAAATCATTGGATCTGTTTGACACTTGATTTCTTGAAGACAGTTTTGTGTTCACACAGAGAAATGCACAGAGAGGGAGCTTGTGGTGTTCTCCACTTGCTTTCAAGGGTCTGTTGAGTGATTCTGTTGTGCTCTGCCAGCTGTCTGTGAACTAAAGCAGCAGAGATGGGAGTTCTGGTACTGAAGCTTGCAGTGTGCAACCCTGTCTGTTACCTTGTTTCTGGATGGGGTGGGTATCGATTTGTTCTGTATCAGTGACAGTTAAAGTCGTGATTTTCCCTGCGAAGCTGATTTCTCCCTTTTACGTGCACAACAGAAATAGCAACAGAAGGGGTAAAACGTGTGTGTGTCTTAAAATTCTGCAAGAGCACAGCAGCTGTCACGAGACTCAGGCTTGTGTTGCCTCTGAAAATACTCGATTTTGTTGTTTTCCTTCTGTGTTGACTCAATTTCAGGTTAATACCCATAAAATAAACATAGATGGAAACCAGATATGAACAAATGATAAGCATTGCTTGGTTCTGTAAGCTGCAAACACTATTTCATAGACCACAGAGCACAGGCAGAATCCATATGTGATCACGTAAATAATAATAATAATAGACTCAAAGTTAGGCAGGTTAACTTGTCTGACTGTATTTAATCTCTTATTGTTTTGATGTCTGTAAGTTGGCTTCAGCATTGTTAAGAAACTTAAAATCACGGAATCGCAGAATGGTGCAGCACCTTGTTGAATGCCACGAGATTCCCATGGTCCCACTTCTGGAGCTTGCCCAGGTCTTTCTGAGTGGCATCCCGTCCTCCAGGAGTGTCAGCTGCATCACTCAGCTTGGTGTCACCTGCAAACTTGCTGAGGGTGCACTTGATGTCATTACTGAAGTTATTAACCAGTACTGGTCCCATTACAGGCTCCTGAGGGACCCCTGTGGACACTGAGCTGGTGACCACTGCCCTCTGGATGTGCCAATCCACCCAATTCCCCATCCTTTGAACAGTCCATCCATCAAATCCATGTCTCTCCAGTTCAGAGCAGGTTGATGTCGGGGACTGTGTCAAAGGCCTTGCGGGACTCCAGACCTGACCTTTATAGAACTTACGTAATTGAAGCTGTGTGCAAGTAGCATTCGGAAATCATCACTGTGTGAATTGTTTAACCCCAGGGGAAACTTTAATTCCGGAAGCAGGATCAGATTTTTTTCCAGTTAATGAGAAGCAAAAATCCAGATAGACTACTTGAATGCGGAAAACAGTGTCCATCTTTATTCAGAGTTGGTAGTAAACCCGCTGTACGATATATCTGAGCAGCGGGAGATTATCCTGCTGTGAACACATCAAAATAAACTTACTTGCATTTGGCACATTATTAAATTTACTCTTTGTTTCCTTTTCTTTTCTTTGTAATTAAAATCCAGTACTTGCACACTCAGAGTTGCTGTTGTTCAGGTAAATATCAGGATAACATTCCGTTGTTGGTGGGTAACTTTAGGAATTAACTGAGTGGAGGATTTTACCCACACATGGGGGTTGCAGTGGAAATTATTTGACAAATCTAAAGGTGTGAATTCATTTCTAGGTGAAATTTGTTTAGCCAGTTAAAAGCTATTTTGTGGACGGATTGTATCTGGCACGTGTCCTGTGTATTCAAACCATGTTTCTACATTAAAATATTGCTTAGCAAAGATGCTGATACAGCAAAACATCTTAAAGGCATGAAATGCAAGCTTTATGCTGTGTTTGGAATGACAGCTTTGTCTTGGCTGCTGACCCAGTGTGGCTCTGTAGGTCAGGGTGTTGTATGAAGCAATGTATTTTGTCATGGGAAGTGCTGACTCGGCACCTCCACACTCCTGTAGCTGCATCGTGTGTTTTGCAGACTTGCAGACTGGTTGGGGTTGGAAGGGACCTCTGGAGATCATCTGGGCCAACCCCCAGCTCGAGCAGGGTTTGAATATCTCCAGGGAAAGGAGACTCCACAGCCTCTCTGGGCAGTGTGTTCCAGTGCTTTGCCACTCCCAAAGTAAAGAAGTTTTTCCTCGTGTTCAGATGGAACTTCCTGTGCATTAGTTTCTGCCTGTTGCCTCTTGTTGTGTCGCTGAAAAGAGCTTCTTGACACATATCCTTAAATATCTGTGTTTTGGGGTGAGCCAGCCTTCTGTGAGGATGGAGCCCAGCCATGGGGGTTGGGTATGGACACAGTTAATTGCAGTGTCAGTTAATCAGCAAAGCGTTTGTACTCCTGAAAGAATGGACACTTTTGCCCACTCCTAAAGCTCATCTGCATTTGTCATGGTTAAGTTGGAATTACTTCTCTCCACCCCTTCAAAATGTTCTGTTATTTGGTTTCTTGTGTTTTTTTTTCTTGGGGAGGTGGGGATAGTAGTGAGTTGTGTCATAGCACCTGATTTTCTGGAGGGGGATGAGTCCTTTCCCTTTTGTCTGGGAGCTCTCCTGTCCTGTGCATGGGCTGCTGGACTCTGCACTTCTTATCACACCAAATGGAGGGTGGGAAGCAGTGAGAGGGAAGAAGAAAGGGAGATTGGGTCCTGCTGACCCTCTGACAGGGCATCAGTCCAGGGAAGGTTGTCAATGAGGAGCTGGACCCTCTACCTTTTGAAATATATGTAAAGGCTTATTCTTGATCTTGTTGTAAGCAGGATAGGACCTCAAATAAATTATGCAAGACATAAACACCCTTCAAGCATAAAAGCCAGTTCCTGTTTGTCTGTGAGATGAACAATTTGGCAGTGGAGCGTGTAAGAGGCAGAAGGTGTTCACTTGCAGGGGCCGGGTGTTCTTAACTTCTGTGAGCAGTGAGGAGAGTCACTGGTTGGGCCAGTGCTGCTCCCTCTGCCCTGCAGGAACTGCTGGATTTGGGAATTCCAAGTGCCACGAAAAAAGGGAAGGCAGGAGTGAGTGTGGAGATGACAGCCAAAGGTAGCAATTCAGTCTGTGAATTGCCGCTGTTAGGTGTTTATACACCACTCTCTTCCTTGGTTCCTTATCAGAGTTATTTGCAGAGATAATCTATCAGCCAATTCTGAGGATCTTTGGTAAATTCTTGGCTTCTGTTTCCTTTTTCTATACCATTTTGTTACCTGGCACAGGCATGTTGGCTAATGGCCTCAGCTTGCTGTCAGGGTGTTCTGTCCTGCTGGGATTTCAGTATGTGTTTCTTCCAGTCTTCCTCCTCATGCCTTTAGATACTTTGAAATCTGTATTTTGAAAGTTTTCTACTTTTCTGGAAATAGAATGTCAGAGAATACTATTCTATATACTCCTCCTGCAATCTTGGCACCAGTATCTTTATGGGAATAGATTACATTTTCGATATCAATTTCAGTCTTATTCTCTCGTGCTCTGACTAAAGATTTGATGGTGCTCCGATCCCATAAAGGTGGTACTTGAGCAGCCTGTTGCCACAGGAACTCAGAACTGGCAGTGAGAAATGCTGGGAGGAGCTCAGGAGAGTTCTCAGTGCTAATTTAAAATGAGAAGTCTACTAAAAGTGATGAAACAAGAAGGTCCAGGGAACCCAAAATGCACAGTAGATCACCAAAGGACTGTTGCATCCCAGGTAATATATTTGATATTACTGATTTGGTGAGTATACTGGACTAAAGCTGAAACACAAACTCATACCCAGAGTCCACTTTTCTGGATGTTTTTAATAGAGGAATTTGTGATTACTCATATTGTTGAGTACCTGTGAGTACAATGTATGCCACTTCTTACTACTATGGGTCCAAATTAAAAAATACTGAATACACAGCAGGTCAAATAGCTGGAAGTGACTCCCTTAACTTTTACTGGGATTTCTGGAGATGAATGTCCATAAACCCAGCCCAGTGGTTCTGATTTGTCTCTTTGATTTCAGTACTGCAGATACATGAAGAATGAAGACAGAAAGGTAAACAGAACTGATAAAGTGTTTGTAACACTGCCTAAAACTGTAATTATTGCTGCCAAAAACTGTTCCCTGCTGCTGGATGTAAAGTTTGCATTCAGAGTTCCATGTTTCTTGTCTTAGAAAGAAAGATTAATTTCTTTAAGTGCTTTTGTTTTCTGCTTATCACATCAGACAGGAGGGAGGAAGGAGTGCAGACCCTGGTCTGGACGTTCTGGGTGTGTCGGTGCTCTGGCAGCTACTGCCCAGCTGCTCTTGCCTCTGAAAGATGTTCCTATGTTTGAACTGTGTTTGAGCAATTTAAGATGCTCAATTAAGATATCTCCCAGCACTGCAGAGCTTCAGAACTCACCAGAGCACTGTGGAGGGTAATAGTTGGTATGTGAGCTCAACACCATACCTTGGAAGAATTGAGACTGATACACTTTGCTGGTGGGAAGTTCACTGATGGAGATCTCAAACGTTGCTTTAACAGATTTTTTACTCAGCCATCTAGAGAGTGCAGAGTGCAGTGTTTTCTAACAGTAATTTGGGGATAATTTGAAGAAGAAAGGCTCAAGGCTTCTCTGTAACAATGATCGTGGTGAACTGTCTCAATTTAGGACTGATGCATGAGGGATCAGGAGAAATAGGGGGATGGATGTTCCTTGGATCAAGTAGGATGGTGTTTGAGCTTCACACCCCAAAAATCAAAGTCTAGCTTAAGCCAGTAAAGGACAGCCTAATGTTTATTAGAAAAAAATCAGCATTTGTAAACCAATCTTGTTTTGCTGAATGAAGACACGTAGTGCTGTGTGGGTCAGAAGGGACACCTCCAGCCAGCAGGCTGGTAACGTGGCAGGAATAAAGAGCTTGTGTAGCCTAGATGTGTATGGTATTGGAGCCACAAGTAGATCAAAGGATTGTTGGAATGAATTCTTATAGTTGGGTTGAATTTATTGAGTCCTAACTGTTGCAAATAGGAGAAAGTATGAAGGCAATTCAGGAATGAAGAATAGGAGCACACAGACGTCCCACCACATGCCAAAGAATGAATAGTGGTGTTTCATTAGAACATCTGGGCTAAAATAGGCCCAAATCCTTATTTATTTTTAATAGTGTTATTATTTTAACATTTCTGTTGTGGTTTACTGCCAGGATGCCTAGACAGTGAGGGAGCTGTAACTTGGTTGTTCCGAGCTAACTCAGTGCGATGTGCAGGGGGTGAGAGCTGCTCTTCCCTTTATGTGCCTACCTGCCATCCAGGACACTCCTGTTTCCCAGTTTTCACCTTACTTTTGCTCCAGATGTTCTGAGTCTGCAGGTTTATTGTATTTCATAGAAGAATTTGCTCCCATTTAATTTTTAAACTTAGAATGCCCCAAGACTGCATTTAAATGAGACATAGCTGAAGTATTTGTGGTTTCTTACAGAGATGTGTATTAGACCCATTGCTGATTTATTATTAGACACATTTGCTAGATTTATTAACTTGTCAAAGTTAGCAAGTGGAGAACTATCTATTTTTGCATTAATATGACAGTCTTAACTGTCCTGTCAATAGTCTTTAAATACAACAAAAACAAGGCCTGAGACTTGATTATAGTTGACAATTTTTGTAGGTGTGGGTGTTTTTCGAGTTTTGTTGATGAAACAATTCCGAAAAGCTCCACAGTATCTTGTAAATGAAGAGCCAGCGTTTTCCAGATGGCTCTATAAATAAATTTGGTAGATGCAGAAATAAGTAAAGGTATTTCAGGAGCTCCAGGCGTGTTTTTGCACATAATGTTATGGTGAGCTAACAGAGGAAATGAACTTCCTTTTGTTTGCAAAATATAAAAACCCTCAAGTTCTTAACGTTTTTTTCCACACACCGGGCGAGTGAAGCTCCTGTGCAGCTTTTTCTTGTCGATCCCAGGTTTCCATGTGTACCACAGTCAGGAACATCACAGAGGAAAGGCCACAGTGAGCCCTGCACAGCTCATGTGGATGCAAACCAGAGCATTCTGGGGGGGTCAGAAGCCAAGGTATAGGAGAATATAGCAATGTGTGGCTGGCCTGGAGCAGGCAGTGCAGAGAGCAGCTACTGCTGCGTTTGTGTTGTCTTTCCATTCTTTTTTCTATTTTTTTTTTTAAAGATGTTTTAACTTCCTATGCAATCTGGTGTCATCTCACTACAAAAAGAGAGTGTTACTCAAGTGACACTTGAGCCAGCAGTGTGTGCCCAGGTGGCCAAGAAGGCCAGTGTCACCTGGCCTGTATCAGCAATGGTGTGGCCAGCAGGACCAGGGCAGTGCCTGTCCCCCTGTGCTCGGCACTGGTGAGGCCACACCTCAAATCCTGGGGTCAGTTTTGGGCCCCTCATGACAAGAAGACATTGAGGGGCTGGAGCAAGTCCAGGGAAGGGCAACGGAGCTGGGGAAGGGTCTGGAGCACCGGTCTGATGAGGAGCAGCTGAGGGAGCTGGGGGGGCTCAGCCTGGAGAAAATGAGGCCTCAGTGCTCTCTACAGCTCCCTGAACGGTTGTAGCCAGGTGGGGTTTGGTCTCTTCTCCCAGGTAACAAGTGACAGGGTGAGAGGAAATGGCCTCAAGTTACGCCAGTGGAGGTTTGGATTGGATATTAGGGAAAATTTTTCTTCATGGAAAGGGTTGTCAGGCCTTGGAACAGACTGCCCAGGGCAGTGGTGGAGTCACCATCCCTGGAGGGATTTAAAAGTTGTGTAGATGTGGCACTTGGGGACATGGTTTAGTGGAGGCTTGGCAGTGCTTGGTTAATGGTTGAACTCAATGAACTTAGAAGTCTCTTCCAACCTTACTGATTCTAGGATTCCATGATTCTCTAATATCACTAAGAACCTCCTGTATTTGTTCCCTGTCTTGCTCTTTTTGATCTCAGACAATTTCTGTTCTTTAGGCAAAGGTGAACTTGACAGTTACCAGGATAATTTCCAGCTCTCTGGCTCACCACACAAGCACTGGGACAGCACCAAAGGAACAGGAAGCATACTGTTTTAAAATATTTTTAATCCCCAAACAGCAGGAATGTTACTAAGTGCTCTAAAAGCACTGTCTTGCTTGCTGATATTTTGGGGCTTCATGCAGCATACTGAAGGAAGAGTGGGAAGATCAGAGCATTGTGCCCACCTGCTCTGGTACCTGTCAGAACGTACCGAGGGATCAGGTGTGTGTGAACTTCTGCTGAAATGGTGGCCTGAGAGGCACTTTTTGTGGCAGAACACAAGGAGGAGCTTGCAATCACTTACAAATGCAATCAGCTCTCAAAAAGGTTTTAATATGGTTGATATTAAAGCAACTGTGTAAGTGGAATAGTCTAAATATATACTAGGAATAATAAACTATTGCTAATCTTCTGGAAGAAAATGGTGCTCTGTCACTCAAAGATTATTTTTCCCAGATTTCAGAGAGAATTTAATCTGCTTCTCTTACCCCCCCCGCCATTATCTCCAGTATAACTAAAATAAACCAGCTCATTTTTAAAGGTATGTTACATAGTTAGTCTCAAGAAGTGAAATTAGAATCTCTAAACTTTAGAACCCAAGTGGAATCTAGGTTTCTAAAGGCACAGCTTTTTTAATATAAATAATATGCATTTTGTTCCATCCATTATTATACATTTAGTGAAAAGAGTGGGCTTGAAACCCATTAATATATATTAGCTTTTAGAGAATAGTACAAAACAGCATCTGCCTTTATCTTCCCTGAGGAACTCTCCTCTGAGTGCCACTAACTTACCTCTGAGGTGTTCCCACCTGCTCGTGGTGTTTGTTGTGGCTGGAGGGACCAGCAGAGCCCAAGGTTTTCCTGCACGGATAAAGAGCTCTGCACATGCAGTACGTGGTGTTCTATGGATAAACAGTGGACTGTCCTGCCAGAGACCTTGTCCTTTAAGTGTGTCAAACAGGGAGTGGGTGTTGTATTTTTCATTTTACAGGGAGGGAAAGTGAGGCAAAAAGCTCCCCAGCTGCACGTTAAGAAATCTGTGCCAGAACTGATCACTCAGGAACTCCTGCTTCGCTCCCATTCCTCTGCTCATCAAGGCTGCTGCTGCT
>JAWWLV010000179.1:57675880-57758871 GCA_035041135.1 Platyrinchus mystaceus
GAAATCTGTGCCAGAACTGATCACTCAGGAACTCCTGCTTCGCTCCCATTCCTCTGCTCATCAAGGCTGCTGCTGCTTTATAATGTTTATAAAGTTCATAATGTGACCAGCAGAAGTAATTTATTCTGTTAATTTAAAGCTTTGAAGCCTCTGTTGAGGTCTAGAACCCCAGAGGACAGAGAGAACAGAAACAGAATAGAAATAAACTACACAAGGAAGGGGAAAGAGATGAGAGCGCCAGCAAGGCAAGTCACGGTCATCAACCCCTAACCTTTCCCCAGCCCCCTCTCAATTTTTGTCAAGCTTTTGTGGACCAGGTGGCAGGCAGGGGAATGTGCACCTGGCTTTAAAGAGTCCTTGAAAGAGAATAAAGTCATGGTTTGGTGGCTTCCTGAGAGCCCCTGCGAAGAGCGAGGGGGGGCAGCAGGGGAGAGAGCAGGAAAACGTTCATTTGGAAGTCAGACAAAGAGGTGATAGAAACTCCTCCTAGATGTGTATCAGGCAGGAGTGAGACAGGTGTAACCTGTGTGGCCTGTCCTGTGCTCCACCAGTGCTAAACTGCAAACTCAAGGGCTCCTGTAGGGATGGCAGGGGGACACTAAGGCCCCAGAGTCTTGTTCTCCTACTGTTTTAGGAAGCCTCAGAGAGCTTGTATGGCTCCAAAATGTGCTGGAGATGCAGCGTGCATCAGTTGGGTGACACATAATAATGAGCCTTCAAAGGACCCAGTGGGAAAACGCTTGGAGGGAGGAGGAAAAGTCGGGATAACTGTGACCAGGACGAGGCAGAGAGGCAGAGGGCACAGCACCACCAGTGTCAAAGGCTGTTTGGGAACCAGCTGGGGTGTCACCCGCGGTATTCTATGCTGGTGCCCTGCAATGTGATCTCTGTTTACATTTTAATAGATCCATTTAGCAGACGCAGTGGTGGGATTCCTGCCAGCTCCACTCGGCTGACGTCGTTTTCCTTGCTAATGAGCGGGAGGGGAAGGCAGGCACAGGCAGGGAACTGCTTGTGCCAGTCCGGCGGGAGCGGGGCCTGGGGATGGAGGGAGTGGGGCTGAAGTTGGTGCTTTAGCTCAATGTCTCTGCCCCGAGCAAGGAGTTTTACCAAGCTCTGCCCTCATACCCCTTTATGCTTTGCACCTGTAAGTGCCTGTGGTGTTACTGGGGCACAAACTGTCCCAGGAGTTTGGCCCTGCCTTCCCTCCCACTGCCCGGTGCTCACCTCTGAGCCTCGGCACAAATGTCATGAGGAGCACGTTTTGCACCGTTTAGAAACTCACTTGGGGAACCCCAGAGTGGGACCTGCTTGATTTAAACTCGGGGCAGCTCAGTGGACACAGCAGTGCCTGTGTGACTGCTACACAGCTGCAGAAGGTGGCAGAAAAACGCCTAATCACAGAGCGTGGCTCAACAGCAAAGGGGCCAGGTTGAGTCCAAGAGGCGGAAACCTGTTCAGAGGGACTGGTAGAGAGAAAAGTCCAGGCTGTGATCCTGTGTAGCCCCAACATAAAGCTGAACGGAGGCTTTTTACCATGGGTGATGCTAAAGCAGTCTTGTGTTTTCATTTGTTTTGTTCCTCAAAGAGCCAGAGGGGAGAGAATTAACAACAAGGAAGAGATGGTGTGAGGTGAGAGACCAGGGGGCACAGAGAGGCTGTTGCCTTCTGTACTCTGTTGTAGTTACTGTGTTCTGGTGTGGATTTTATAAATTGCAGGAGCTCTTAATACCACACACACTTGGGATGCAGCGTTCAGCCCATCTGCGCTTGGTTGCCATTGTACATTATGTAAGAAGATAATGATAAAACAAGTCTGTCTCTTTTCACTTTAGTTTGATAAACCCATGGATCTTTCCTGCGGGTCTGTTTGGTTACCAACAGTTTAGCAGTGTCGTGTTTAATGCCCTAAGGGCACTGACAATCCCTTCAAAACCATCTTTCTCGGAAGGCAGGACAGGTCTTAAATGGCTGTGAGCATTCACAGCCTCCATCCTGGGAAGGCTGAAGGTGTTTTTTTGCACTGAGTTGGGTCTGGCTGGGATGGAGTTAATTACCCCCACAGCAGCCCTCCCAGAGCTGTGCTGTGCATTGGTAGCTGGAAAGGTGTTGATAACACACCAGTGTTTTGTCTGCTGCTGTGCAGTGCTCCACAGCATGGAGCTGCCTCTCCAACATTCCCCCCTCCCCGGGAGGCTGAGGGGGTGAGCAAGAAGCTGGGAGGGGACACAGCCAGGACAGCTGACCCCAACTGACCAAAGGGATGTTTCAAACCATACAGTGCCTGCTGAGCAATAAAAGCTGAGGGAAAGGAGAAGGAGGGAGGGCATTCCTTCCTTACAATGTCTGCCTTCCAGACCAACCACCACATACTGAAGAACAACTTCCCAGAAGTGGCTGGACATTCCCTGCTGATGGGAAGTAGAGAATAAATGCTTTGTTTTCCTTTGCTTCTGTGCATGGCCTTTGCTTTTGCTTTGTTTAACTACCTTTATCTTGACTCATGAGGATTTTCCATCTTATTTTCTCCCTCCTGCTGGGGAGGGGAGTTACAGAGTGGCTTGGTAGGCACCTGGTTTGCAGCCAGGGTCATCACACCACAAGTACAAATTTAGGTTTCCCCCCAGCCACGGAAAACACTTGGAAAACATGTAAAACAAACCCTGAAAACCTTCTTAAAAATCTCCATTGGGAAGTGAAGTCATATATTGCCTCTGTCACCCCTGTATACTCAATAACATATAGGAGAAAACCTCCTCCCACAGCAGCAGACCCCTCCTCTTGGGCTGCTCCCAGGTGAGAAGGGGCAGCTGTTGCCCTTTCAGAAGATTGTACAAATCCCCTGGTGTAACACCGTCTCTGAATGCTTTGTAGTATTTACATTGTATTTGTATATTATAATGCTTTGTAATGAAATTATCCTCCGGGGTGTTTGGGGTGTACCAGCACAATTCCAAGGCTTTCAGTCACCTGTATCGGTGCCAGTATTGCACAGGGCACCTTGCTGGGGCAACTGGTAGGAGTCTCAGCTCTGGGAGAAGGTGGTGGTGGTGTTACTGTACCACTTGTACCATGAACCTGCTTCAGACTGCGCTCACTGAAAAAGATTCCCTTAGTCCTGGGCTGCTGGAAATGAAATAATGAGGATTTCCAGAAATAAAACAGGGTTGGTCAAGCTGACAGCTCTCACAGTGAGGCACAAATGCTTTTGACTCAAAAGCCATCCCATCACTAGCTTATTGTGACAATTATACTCTCATTTTGAAGGCAGTTTCGTTGTTCTGTGAATGGAGTAGTGGTACCAGTGGCTGGATTTTACACTAACAGACCATGTAAAAGAAGCTTACCTACTGTCATTTTCATCTGGGACTAAGAATTTCCCAATTTCTTCCCCATCCTTAGCTAATGTAACCTGGCCTAGATCTAGACTTATCTCCATAAGGCAACATTTTCATAAATTTCAACGTTGTCTAAATGTTTGGAGTAAACATTTGCATTTCAGTATCTTCCCTGTGTTTGTTTTACCCTTGTTTCATTCCTGTTGAAGTTTTGCATTTGTTGCTTCCTCCATGAGGAAACAGAGACTAAGTGCCAATATCGTTACATACCTGCAAGTTGTAAATCCCGAGCTGGCTTGAAATGTGCACACATGGCAACACAGCCAGCATTAGTAATGTAAAAATATACACAACAGACTGAATTCTGCAGATAATTGTCCTTTTCCCTGACTTACGGTGCTTAGACTCAAGTACAGAACACAGTACAGCCTTGTGTGCCACTGAAATCTACTTACATCCGAGAAACTGGAAATACTAAAATTAAGATTGCATTTTCTTCACAAGAAATGACAACTGTGCATTTACTGAAGCATCATAAATATTTTCATCTCATATACACTTTTCATATATTTAATACATTTGAATATATTTTCACATGCTTATAAATATTTTTTTTTTTCTCCTCAAAATCATTGCCCTGACAAAATGCAGAATGGGTCTTTTAACTCTTTGGCCAGGAGTATTAATTTCTATTGAATTCTCCTCCCTTCTTTCCCCCTAGTTAAGAAATAGTCGCTTTTGTTAATTCAGTTTAATAATTCTCTTAAAGGCATCATGCCTTCCTCGCTCCCATAAATTCTTGGCTTTCCTTAATTTGAAAGATTAAATGTTAAAACTTCAAATACTTTAAAAAATGAAGCCATTTCCCTTAAAATGCCTGTGCTGGCCTGACCTTTCTAAATCTAGCTCTGAGGGGAAACTTGAGCTGCCAGCAGCACTGGATTGTTTCAGGACTGTGTGGATGTGGTCCGTGCTGCAGGTGCATCTCTGTTGCCCTTGTTTAGTGTCTTTGTCATAGTTTGTGAGTACTTTCCACAATAAATCTACAGACAAGAGCTCTTCTGCCCAAAGGAAGGAGCCAAAGGAGCACAAGTGGCTTCTGCAGCCACTTCCCTGTTCACTTGGTTGCCTTGATGGGAACCACGTCAGGGAAGCACCAACCGCTCAGAGCGGATGCCGGAGGGATTTGGTGAGGACCGAAAGAGCAACTCGTGTAACCAAGGAGAGGAGCAACTACCAAAGCAATGGCTGAGGAAGATGCCAGAACTGTTAGTAAAGGATCTCCACATGGAGTTCAGTGTGACCCTAAGCAAGAACACTCTGGGATTCATCTTCCAGAGGAGAACCAGATGCTCCACCTGGAGAAAACAGAAGATATATTATCATTTAAGCAACTGCTCCAGAGATATCTTAATGTCACTGCCTCCTGCTGTTTATTGCCACCCTGGAAGAGGGTCAGCACTCACTGCATTAGACAAGGAACTGCAGGAAAGGTAACACCTCAAATTTGGCTTTCAGAAGACATCTGTCTGTGCTCATGGTGAATTTTCCATTTGTTTAGCTCAGGTGTATCATTTACCAATTTTCAGGAAAGATCTGCAGCAACTTTGTGCATCCTGAAACATGGGAGTGACCAGAAGCCGCTAAAGGACAATATAAGGGACAGTTCTTTCCTCCTTAGAATGATGCATAAATACCCTGAAGGTTTTTAACTTGCGTTTGTAACACAGATGAAAGCAGCAAGAACAAAGATATACTTAAATACATACTTATATATTTCATAACTGTTTAAAAAAATGTTAAAGAACAATAAAGTTAAGGGAGAAAATGGTTCTGAGAAAGAGAAAAGAAATCAGCAATTCACAGGAAGAGGAGAACAAGGAGGTGGTAGAAACTTGCCTGATAAATTGTGTATCACACAGTGAGGCATTGAGTGGTGTGGTTTTATAGTCTTATACATGTATGTTTGACTATGCTATTTTTGTCCCAATTTCCTCATAGGTTAAAAGCTGCAAAGAAATCGTTCTAAGCTCAGAAGAATGGAGAAATGGCTGGTATTTCTAGAGGAAAGGTATTTTTCACTTACTGGGAAGGTCTGAGAATTCTGCTTGCAACACTATTGGCCCCGATTCCTCTCTCTTGTTTATATTTTGAATTTTCAAGTCACATACTGAATTATGCCAAGAGACAGAAGGGAAAATGTCTGCGTGGAGCAGAGTCATGATCCCACAAGGAATTGCCTTCCTTGGCATATCAGTGTTTTCAGTGACCCTCTGAGTGAGAAATAGAAAGAGGAATGATGAGCCAGATTTTCAGACAGGCACACGCAATTAAACACATTTGAATGTGCCTTGTTTGCTCTCGTAGGGAGTTGTGTTTCTCTCCTGAACAGTTTGAGGCTTCTGTAACCTTCTTTAATAATCACACAGGTTGCTTCCCTCTGCAAGGGCTTGATCAGCTGGACCTTGCTGTCCTCCTTTCTAGCAGTGGTGTAGCCCCTGCCAGGGCTGGATAGATCTTGGGCAGCTATGAGGTACACACAGCAGTTAAGGGTGGGGGGAACATGAGCTAGATGAGGGATATACATGTGATTCAGGATCGTGTATGGATAGGGAGCAAGAAGGTGAGAGGCTGAGTGTGTTCACTAAAGGCTTCTGGCAGTGTGTGTTTTAGGCTGTGACTCTGATTAGTATTTTCTCCTGCTTAAGATGTGCAGGGCTGTGCACATGGCCCATTGCTTCTGAATACAGCAAAAATCAACAGAAAATATATTGTATCACAGAATTATAGGATAGTTTGGGTTGGAAGGAACCTTAAAGATCATCTCATTCCAACCACCTCCAATGGGCAGGGGCACCTTCCGCTATCCCGGGTTGCTCAGAGCTCCATCCAACTCGGCCTGGAACACTTCCAGGGATGGGGCATTCACAGCTTCTCTGGGCAAGCTGTGCCAGGGCCTCACCACCCTCACAGTCAAGAATCTTTTTCCTAATATCCAATTTAAACCTACCCTCTTTCAGTTTGAAGCCATTGGCCCTTGTCCTGTCACTACATGCCCTTGTAGTAAGTCCTTCTCCAGCTTTCCTGTAGGCTCCTTTCAGGTGCTGGAAGGTTTGCACTTTACAGCTTTCTTGGTGAGGAATAACTGATTTTGGATGCCTCATTTGACCACTGGTATCATTCATTATGATTTTACTCAAGCCCACTTGTGTAGAACCGCAATTTTTTGTACGGATGGAAAAGTATTAGGAAAAATTACTTCACTGAAAGGGCTGTCAAGCACTGGAACAGCCTGCCCAGGGAAGTGGTTGAGTCACCACCCCTGGATGTGCTCAAAAAATGTGTGGATGTGGTGCTTGGGGACTTGGGTTAGTGGTGGGCTTGGCAGTGCTGGGTCAAAGGTTGGACTCGATGATCTTAGAGGTCTTTTCCAACCTAAATTATTCTATGACTGTAAGTTTGTCTGGTTTTGTAGTACAAGGGTTTATATTGTTGTCCATCTTCCCAGATGAGAAGGGAAGTCTACATGCATAAACATGTGTCCTACTGTAGCAGGCAAACTGGTTCACAGATGCTTTTGCTGAGTTCGAAAAACTCAGCAGAAAAGAGGCACCGTTAGGGGAAAAAAATGCAAAAATAAAGGGCACAAAACAGAGCTTGTTGTTCATACTTTATTTACAAACACCTTTGAGGGGGTCAGTACAAGCAGTTTTAAAATCTTTCTTCTGGATTAAAGAACCAAAACAAGATCAGGAGTATCGCAATTCGCAAAATATAATGAATTATTGGCAGAGTTCCACGACTGCAGGTAATCCACCTGATTTCAGTGCCCATCTTTCAGTGGCCAGGAAATATGATAATATAAAGCAAATGGAAACTCGTCTCTGTATAAGGGAAAATGTTGACAGGTTGGTTTTTTTCTGTAATATTGATTTTTTTTCTGAGCACAAGCTTTTGTAAAAAAAAAGCATCTCAAGAAAGTCTTTGGCCGTGTACACCAGTCAATGACACTTAGTCCCATAGTGGGAAAATGGACATAACCACCTAGGGAGTCTCTCTTCAAGGAAACAGAAGCAGCTGTTGGAAGACAGGATGAACAGTCTCATCTCTTACTCCAGCTAGTTAGAGATTTTGATCAACAAGTTTGTTCTGTTTAGCCACAGAAATACCTCACCAAGAGGATGATGCCATTATGCGATGTAGCACAAAAAATGCCATCACTGTGAACAGAATGCTGGCCAAAGACCTCTAAAATCTCTGGTTTCAAAGTTCCTGCCTCTTGGGTTGCTCTGAAATGACCAAATAATGAATGGAAGGGCAGGATGGCTAACGAGAAAGTGACTGAGCGCAGTGGACATGGTACAAAATGTCTTAAAATATAATGAGATTGGGCTCAACAGCAGATGGTTAAAAAAAAACCCCAATGAATTGTAAACGGAATTGGAAGTGTAAGAAACTTTGATTTAGGAAATAATAAAGACTTCATGGGTTTTGGAGTGTGATCAGTCTACTGAATCCTTAATGGAAATATGCACTCGAGAGCCACTGGGAGCTTTCTACACTGGTGTGATGGAGACAAATATCCCATGATTAATTGTGTATTGAGTTTGCATGACCAGTGAGGTTCTGGCTGATGAAGGCACACAAGGATAGCTAATGCTAGACCAGCTTGCACTCAGCCCTTTTGTAACAAGTATATTTGGAGCAGAAAGATCAGAATTTTCTTAGTTCTTTAGAAATATTTCCTGGATTTGATGATCTTGGAGGTATTTTCCAACCTTATTGATTCTATGATTCTAAACAAACTGCAGCATTTTTAGGGCCTCTGAATGCAACAGAACAGACATGTAGCCCATTGAAGATCACCCATGCTGAGAAGTTAGTACACAAGTTCTAGAAGAAGGCAGGTGGTCTTTCAAAAGCCTTCTCCTTTGATGCTTAATACTCTTAACATGTGACGGAAAGTGGGCACAAATAGTTGAGCCCGAGCCTGTTACTCAGTGGAGGAAAGTTTTAAACAAGAAAAGATGAAGCCCACTCCCAAACTGCCTTTCCCTCAGGACACATCCTCAGCATTATTTTTAAGACCTCATAGAGGCTATTT
The DNA here is from genome assembly GCA_035041135.1 of Platyrinchus mystaceus. NCBI lineage: Eukaryota > Metazoa > Chordata > Aves > Passeriformes > Tyrannidae > Platyrinchus > Platyrinchus mystaceus. The sequence continues at coordinate 57,684,323 of JAWWLV010000179.1, forward strand.
GCTTGCACTTGCAGCCCAAATAACTCCCTTGTTGCTTCCTTTTAGGAAATAAAATGAGATGGAAATGGGTTCTGTAACACACACACACACAGGGTCAAGTCTCAGGCTGGGAACAGGTTGCCCAGAGAAGCTATGGATGCCCCATCCCTGGAAGTGTTCAAGGCCAGGCTGGATGGAGCTCTGAGCAACCCAGGATAGTGGAAGGTGTCCCTGCCCACAGCAGGGGGTTGGAACTGGATGGTCTTTAAGGTCCCTTCCAACCCAAACCATTCTGTGATTCTGTGACTGCTGCTAATCCACCTGGGCACTGAAGTGCCTTTGATTCCAGACACAGGGTAAGCACAGACACACCAGTGAACTGTTGCTGCAGGGAACCAGGATAAGACATATGTCTGTGGCACACGTCTCCTGAGTGTTACCTGAGGTGTAGAAAATATACATCACCTCCTGCAGATTCTGCCAGTATCCTGAGCAGGGACTGTCTCTGAGTGTTAAGGAAAAATCCAGTCAATTCTAAGAAATGCCATCTATCTCTGGAAAATACTTACAGAGAAAAAAAACACCCAAACATACACAGATTCTAACAAGGTCAAGTATTACACAAAGGACCTTGAGGCTGATGAACAAAGACCTGCAGGTGAAAGCTGCTACCAGTCCTCCTGCAGCTTTGTGTGGATCAGCAATTTAAGGTAACCCCCACTGTACATCCAGTCCAGAAAGCAAGAGGGTCTGAGCTACGAAGAGTCGCCACGTAGGACTGATTTGGGCTAAACCACTTTGTGGTTAGATCCACGCTGCCACCTTCAAGAATTATACTGGGTTTGCATTTCCAGAAATAAGTCTTGTTGCATGGGAAATGTGATCCACCCTATTCCACACAGTTTGTCAAAGCAGCAGCCATCTGCTGGGGTTTATAGAAGGCTGAGGAACACAGGATGTTTACTTTCATTCAGATGTGCCGTGGATGTGCCTTGTATGAGCAGACTTGTCACAGTCCTAACGAAACAACTGGGACATTGAGCTCAAGAGAAAAAGCTTGTTTTAGGGAGTAAAATTAAACTTGAACAAGACAGAAAGCATTACAAATATAAATGCACACATGCATATACATAATCATTTGAGTAAAGGTCAGCAGAAAACAGGCCAGAGAAATGCCAACAAATATAGTACCAACTTTTAGACTAAATTAAATGCTTTCCGAGGTGTTTTATTGAAACCACTCCCAAGAGAAAGAATCTACAAAAGGCAAGATAGGGAAGGGTCCAGCTGCAAAATAAACCTACATGGCAAAACTGCAAGATGAGATTAATTCAGATAAACTCTCCAAAAGGGGATTTGGGATTAATGACAGAACTGAACCATGGGTGTGCACAACGTGAATCTGAGACTTCTGAAGATGAGACAGAGGCGTTCCCTTATCAGTGCCAGTGATCACCGAGGCCATGTAAAGAGGCTCGAGAGGGAACTGGGCTCAGGTGTCTTCAAGTGCAGGAAAATGTCATCCACAATGAGAGTTAACTTCAAGCTGCTGTGAATGCTGGCCACAAAGGGGAAGAATTCCCACGGGAGTCCAGAGGATGCAAGCAGAATTCTGCAAATGTAAAAAGAGAACAAATCCAAGAAGTAACCAAAGATGCAGATGGAGACGCTGGCAACGGCATTAGCAGCAGCTAAGGTTGTTTTTGCCAACAAAGGAAAAAGTTAAGTATAGTAAATCAAATAAAATTAAACATGCAGCAGCAATAGATGCCCTACTTTTTTTCCCGCAAATGTCTTTTGCCATTTTTTTCTTTTTCCCAGGAGGTAATGAGGATTTTTGTAAATCTCAGTTGAAAGCAGAGAACCTTACTTGTATTTCTGTCTAATGGCTTGAATAAGCAGGCAGCACTTCAGACGGCAAATATTTTTGCAAACCAAAATGAAATCAAGAATTCTGCATACGTGGCATTCTGGTTGAAATATCCTGCAGATGACAACCAGCAGGACCAACACCACTGGCAATTTCCTTGAAGAAGCCATTGGAATGGGATGATAGGCAATGGCACCGTAGGAAAGCTTTGGAGTGTCTATTTGTTAGAATTCTGCCAATTTGCTAAAAGCAAAGCAGTGAGTTGCAGTGGGGAGCAGGAGGAGAGTTAAACTGCTTACACAGATGTATCACAACAGTCTGCTGAGTTGCAATGCTACCAGGAATTATGGAAAAAAACCCCTCTGAAGCGTATTCACTGTCGTGTATCAGAATAGTAGTGTGTAACTTCCTGCAACATCCCAGAGAAAAATATCTGGATCACACTGGGAAAAGGCCTGAGGTGGGTTTCAGTGGGGGTGGAATTACATTTGATGCAATCAGAACAGTCTGAATGTCACAGAATGAAATTCTGGATCAGAAACAGTGTACTTTGGAATAAAGTTTAGTAACTCAGAAAGGATGTTTTATGTAGAAGATTAAGAAAATCTATTTTCACATTTTCCAGGATGTGATTTACATCATATTTTAAGATCCCGAATGAAGCTGCAGTGAGTTTTCAAGAAGGAACTCAAGATGATAATATGAATTTGACCTAGGTATAAATCAGAGAAAAGAAAAAAAAATTACATTTTAGAATTGTACTCCAGCAGGCACTGAACAGCACTGCCCTGGAGTATCTCACACTATGAGACGGTGATAAAATTTCAAGAACTAAACTCTACAAAGATAATGGAACTAAAAAAAAATACCTCAACAGCCCATCATTAAAAGACAGTAACTGCAAGAAACTATAATTATTCTAAAACAAACTTGCAGGGAAGAGCTTGTCTGAAGGGCTCTTGTTAGTCATTTGTGTACTAAAAGCTTTCAGTATTAGCATTTCACTGCCTGGTGTATTTCTGATGGACTTCAACACATGAAGTACAGGTGCAGATAGAGATGAATCTGCTCCAAGGTAGGAGCACACCTAGAAAGACACATATTAGAACTAAACATGACTCAGAAGCACACAATTCTCTTAATTTATTTATTTATTTATTTATTTATTTATATTTGAGCTGAAATGGTTCAAGTGGGAGCCACAATTTCTGTTAATGTACTAAATATAGCTTAAGATGAATTTTCCAGGAGTGTCCTATGGTGCTGCCTGGTGCCTTAGCAAATTGTGGGTTCAACTTCTCCTTGTGCCTTCTCAGAAAGGGAAATCTCAGTTCTGGTTTTGATCAGCTCTCATTCAAGTCTTGGCTATTGATTCTTGCTACAAAATCTTCCAGGTCCCACCTGACACTGGATAAGGCTGAAAATTCTCTAAGTGTGGGGGCTGGACAGCATGTCAAAGAAGCCACCCAAAAATGATAACATGCCAAATATTATCTTATCACACACTTCATATTGGCTCAAATTATTCTGTATTTACTGAGATATCTTACCCTAAATCTGGTGTCTAGACTTCTCTATAGAACCAATTTCTAAAGTTGATAGTGATGCATTTTTTGGTGGCAAATAAGCTTCTACAGTCATTAATATGTTGCATATGTTACATATGTTGCAATTATGCTAAAGGACAAGGACAATTCAATCTCCTTGATGCCCTTGAGCATCTGGTTTTTAAAATTTTCTTTTACTGAACCTGTTCACACCTTTTGCCTTCATAACAGGATGTGAGAGCTTGTAATAGTCCATCTTACCAGAGAACACAAGAACAAATAATACAAAGCAGTTTTGATAAATAAGTCAGTCGTTCACCCATCTCCATTCCATCGATGATCTGGACAAACCTCTAGGAAATTCAGCGTGAAGTTTTTTTCTTCTGAGCTCAAGATCCCCAGTGTATTAATCCTCTTCTTGTGTAAGAATTGTACCAAGCCATCTTATTCTTTGGCTTTCTCTGTATTCTCTAAATACAGTCCATACCAAATTACCCAGAGTTAAAGGTAAGGAAGGAGGCACAATGGATTTGTACAATGGTATGATGATGTTTCCTGTTTTATTTGCTATTCCTTTCCTAACCTTGGCATCCTCTTCTCTTTCTGCCATGAGGTGCTGGAGAGGCTTTAATGCCATTCTTTCTCAGTATTTCCTAAAAATCAGTTCTATCAGTGCTCCTTTAAAGTGAACAAACCTCATCTCTTCAACCAAGTTTTTCAACTTCTAGCACTTGTACAGAAGAACACCAGTTTTGTTCCTGTTCCAGTCATCTATTTTTGTGTGTTTTGCTTAGTCAGGAGATTATTTAGGTGTTTCTTTGCTATTTTCTGTCTAAATCTAATCAATTTCTGTCTTTTCCTAAGATTTATAGCTTTTGGTTTTCAACTCCAGTTCCTCTCTCATGTGAAGTTCTTTCTTACTAGTCATTTATAGGGCATCTGTAATTCTTTTACAGGGTCATGACAGAACTACAACCTCCTTATTCATGTAATTATCTCAGTGGCAAAATATAATATTTGTTTAACCCTGACAGTAGATCTGGGAAGGCTTTAGAAAATGCTCTTATAACTTTTCCCATCTTTCCCATTTTGGCAGTATTCATACATATTTATTCATTTGTACTGCAAAATCTGGAACCCATTAAAACTTATATTTTAAACTTGTTGAAGTGCTGTTAGACCCCCTCTGATGTTAAGCATTCCTTACAATGCTGAGCTTAGCTACTGACTATGGAAGACTTTCCCTTGCCATAATTTGAAAGCTTTAAAAGTATCCAATAGGTTGAAGTTGTACCATGAGACAGAGATAAAGCAGGTTGAAAAATACAACACAAATACTTGCTTGTTCTCTTTCATAACAAAGGGAACAAGATATCTCTGTCTCAGCCTACTCCAGCCTCAGGGACTCTGAACTTGGGGAAAATCTCAAGAGTTTTATCAACTGCTATCACCATGAGAGATGTGCCAAGCTTGGGAGGGAGCTGGTAGGTGCCTCACTGGAGATGTGGGAAGTGCTACAGTTCACACACTTAAAGCACTGCTGGGCACCTTCAACACACACAGGTATTTTTTACTCATTAGCTCTTTTCAAGGTGTGAGGTTCTAGATAGGAACTTGGGCCTCAGTAAAACGTGCTCATATGAAGAGGATGGTTTTTTAGCAGCATATATACTGGCTTGTAACATATTAAATGCAGAGCTAACTGAGGAGACTTTGAATCACAGCATCATAGAACGGTTTGAGTTGGAAGGGACTTTAAAGATCATCTCATTCCAACCCCCTGACATGGGGAGGGTCAGCTTCTACTAGACCAGGTTGCTCCAAGCCCCATCCAAGTTGGCCTTGAACAATTCCAGGGATGGGGCAGCCACAGCTTCTCTGGGCAACCTGTACCAGGGCCTCACCACCCTCACAGCAAAGAAGTTCCTCCTAACACACAATCTAAACCTATCCTCTTTCAATCTGGAGCCATTCCCCCTTGTCCTGTCACTCCATTCTCTTGTAAAACATCCCTCCCCATCTTTCTTGCAGACTCCCTTTAGGTACTGGAAGGAGGTTTGATCACAAAGCAAAGGAACAGGAGCGGAGCTCGTTTCACTGGGGACTCAGAAACGCCCCAGTGGCACAGGGGGAACCACGTAACACACGTGGCTGTGTTTCCAGGCAGCTTCGGGCACCAGAGACAGCTCTGTGGGCACTGCCCCGGGAGAGAAGGGGGAGCACTGGAACCTTCCGAGGCAGTTGGGGGGTGACAGCTGGGGAGTGACAGTTGGGGAGGGCAAGGACAGTTGGGGAGGGCAGGGACAGTTGGGAGGGCAGGTTGGCCGAGGAGAGCACTGCAAAGCCCAAGGAAGGCAGAGGCAAACAGGCAGCAAAGGAAACCGAACAAAAAAATTCAGAAAACTTGGCTTACAGGAGTGCCGGGGGGCCTGAAGGCAAGTTAAGACGCTGGGGGGAGGGGAGCAAAGTAGGAACAAAACCGTGAATTGGGAATCAGTGAGAGCAGCGTTGTGCCGGGAGGAGGCAGCTCTCCAGCTGCCGAGGCGAGCAAGCTCCTGCTTATCTTGCCATGCTGACTAGAGAAACAGACTTCAAATGACGCAGTGTCTATAAACAGAGAGGAAGAATTAGTTCCCATTCTGGTAGTTGTGTCTATGACCCTAAAACGCTTACTTCCCCCTCCCTCCCGAGGAATTCAGATCCTGAGGGCACTGACAGTGTTATCACAGAGCTGATACGAGGAGGAGCAGGAGGCAGGGAGGAACAAGCACTTGGTTATTATTGCAGAAACTTGGTACGGTGACTAAAAACGTCCCCCAAAAGCCGGACACGCCGCTCCCCCCCAAAATGTAGAACACATGAATCAGGAGTCAAGTGCAGGGTAAACAGACTAAGTAGAAATGCTTTCTTGTTACGTGTGAATTTCATTCAAAAGTAAACAAAAAAAAAATCACAGATTGTGCCGTTTCAATCACGCTGATGGAGCAGGACAGTTACTTTGATGTGGTGTTCCACTGTGTTCATTTTTGTTAGAAGATGTATCAGGAAAGCCTTGTTCACATGCTGATTTGCCTCTTCAAACAGCTCTGCTGCTTCCTCCATAACGCTTTCTCTTTCTGGTCTTTTTCCTGCCGGTCTGAATAATTAGTTCTCTGGGGAGAGCAAGTCTTTTCTTGCTTACTAGTATTGGAACAGGGAATATCCGAACTAATCCCATGGCACCCCTGATAATGCTCCTTTTGACATATCGGAGATCCTTTATGGAGCATTATGTGACCCTTCCTGTAGACAAATACATGTCAGATGTGCCATGTGAGACATTTACAAGCTCCAGCTAGATCCATTTATGTTTATCACTCAGCAGAGCAGGACTTCCACAGGGGTATCTCCGTAGCAATCCCGTTTGATAAGCTGCTATGTAGAGAGCAGAATGCCAATGTGGATGAGAGCTCCGTACTCCTGCCTGGGTGGCCATAACAGATGGTCTATAGTGGAACTTCAATCACACACAAAAAAAACGTGAAGTGGCACAAATCTGAGTCACTGGTACAAAAATCTCTGTTTTGGAGGACTCTTGGCTGCTGTTCTGACTGTCTGGGTGCTAAAAAGCACAGTGCCAAACTGGCGAGGAGCTGGCCCTGAAAATTCCTGTCCAGCTATTTTTTAAAAAGCCCTTTTGTGGGAGAGTAAGGCAGTGCCACTTTTGAAAAGGATAGGCTTGTCTTGTACCTTTGACAGCAGTGGAGAAACACTGATCAAAAGAACTTATTACCGCTTGTAAATCTCCAGGAAGGGCTGCAGGTACTGACTGTGCACATATTTTCATATATTTGCCCACACACTCGTATGGCAGATGTTGGTCATGTGAACTTTATCTGATGAAAGTCAATTTTTATTCTTGCAAATTGGTATTATATGTATTTATACAAACACAAATATAAACATATAGAGATACATATCTATGTAAAACACCTATAGTACTTAGTTCTTCTCCATCTCTGCTTGGAATTCACTTCTCCATTTTTTTTAAGTAATAATTTTTATAAAATGCAGACCAAACAGAGAATAGGAGAAGGACAAGTGCCCCTTCGAAATATCAGCAGTTTTACATTCACATCTTATATTGTACTCTTAAATCTCCTCACAGATGAGGACTTCACAGATTAAAGGAGGAAAAAGAAAGCGATCTGGAAGTAAGTGGGAAGCCTACTCTGCAAAATCTGATGGCCAAGCGAAACAGAGAAGGTAAGATTTGTGTTTATTCACTGATAAAACCTGTATTTTTCTTGAACTGTTACCATCCAAACATCACCTGATATAAAACACATCATAAAAATGCTTTACACAAGCAAAATGGACCAAACATACCCCACGATGACCATCTAAGAAATAAACTAGCTGAATGCATTATTTACCAGCTTGCTCAGCTGTACTGAAGAACTAATTCTGTAGCTGTTATACAAAGGCAGAATGAGGAGTAAAAACCTCTGTGTGCACAGGACTTGGACAGCAGTGTTGATTTTTATCCTTTCTGTAGCACTTATTTTAATAGATACCCACATCACAGGCTTCAATTTTAGATTTTTAGTATTTTACAAAGATGGATTTCTTCTCGTACTGGGAAGACTGAAGTACAGTCATGTAAAATGACTTGCTCAACTGCACCTAAAGTGCCAATGCAGCCATCGGGCTATGCTAGAACTTCCCTTCTGCAGAGTATGCTGGCAATAACTTTCTGAGCTGCTCATTGCACTGTTCAGATCAAAAGCAGCACACAGGACAGTGAACAAAACTGAGAATGAAAGTATGTCACTGACAAACACAACTAACAGAATTAAGTACATGTAACAGCAAAACATGTTTGTCTGCAGGTTCTGTCCCTCACTGATGGGAAGTTACACTGTTTCTACCATATTTTACCTTATATTGGTATAACATCACCCTCTCCTTGACCTACATTCTTCATTATCAATCCTTGCTAACATTTACATTATTTTAGCTGCTTTAGTTTAAGTGAATTTCAAGGTTAAAATATTTAAAAATATGTACAAATCTCTCTTCTAAATTTAGTTACACAACCTTTCTGTAACCATGGCACAGTTCAATGTAAGTTCTGCTTTTTCAAATACAATTATTGCGAGAAATGCAATCAATTAACAAAAGATGACAAATTCTACAGTTTTCTGACTTAACATCATGTGGAATTTTATTTCAAAATGTGTTTTGACTGCTTGATTATCCAGCAATAAAAATGAAGCCATAGCATTAGGGCTGCTGCAGGAAGTAATTTCTCAAGTAGCATTACTGTCTACTTGAGGGAGAAATAACTGGCTTGGTAGGTCAGCAGAAATGGATGCGGGGGTAAGACAGGTCAGCAAGACTGTGGATAGATCAGACTGACTCCCAAGTATTTGTGTTGGCACATGTACACGGGAATGTGGTCTGTGACAGGCAGGACAGCAGATGATGGCATCGTTGAGGCCTCAGTTGTAGCAGTGTCCAGCCTTGGGTTCTACACTTCAAAAAAAGATGTGAATGATTTTGAGACAACACAGAGCCAAGAAATAAGCATCTTAAGAGGTTTAAAACTGTGTCACACAAGGAAGGATTGACAAGAACTGAAAATGCTTTGTCTGTGGGTAAAAAAATACAGGGGAGGTCTATTTCTTAACATATGAAGAGGCATTTTGAGAGATGAGAGGCAAAACTACTCACATCTATTAGTTATACTTCAGTGGCCATGAGCTTTTAACTAGTGTTCCAAGTTCCTCAATGTGAACTGGACCAGGGAACTTAGCTGCCTGAAAATTAGCAATTTTGAAAGTAGTTTGACAACAGCTTACATCACTTTAAATCGAGTCTGACACAGTCCCACGCCCTCCGTTATGCCAAAAGCTGAGTCAAGAAGCTGAGTGGGACAACAACTAGGTATCCTTTGCAGGATTAGTAATGTTGAGAGGGTTCTGTACCTGCACTAAAAGGAGGGATGTGACTTATCCACCAAAGCAACCAGCTCTCAAACTGCCCTTGAGCTCATTTCCTTAAAAAAAAAAAAAAGACTGTACCTCAGAGGGATTTGGCCATATCAACACAGGAGGGCTACCCCTCATATAAGTCACCTTTTTTTTTTCTGCCAGAAATACAGGAAAAACAGTGGAGAGTATTTTCAAACGTAACAGCCATATTAACACCATTACAGAATCACAGAATCAATTACACTGGAAAAGAACCTCTGAGGTCATCAAGTCCAACCTATGACCCAACACCCCTGTGTTAACCAGACCATGGCACCTGAGTGCCAAGTCCAGTCTTTCCTTAACACCTCCAGGGATGGTGACTCTTCCACCGCCCTGGGCAGCCCATTCCAATGCCTAATCACCCTTTCTCTGAAGAAATGCTTCCTAATGTTCAACCTAAATCTCCCCTGGTGCAGCTTAAGACTGCGTCCTCTTGTCCTGTCACTTGTTACCTGTCAACTCTCACCTGGCTACATCCTCCTTTCAGGGAGTTGTAGAGATTAATAAGGTTCCCCTTGAGCCTCCTTTTTTCTGGGCTGAACAATCCCAGCTCCCTCCGCCGCTCCTCAAAGATATGTTCTCCAGTCCCTCCACCAGCTCCATTGCCCCACAGCCGTTTGCCATATTTTGGGGAAAACAAACAAACAAACCGACCGGGACCCAAAACAAAACCATCAAACACCAAAGCCATCAGGTAGATAAGTTTAAACAAAAATTTATGACGTTTAACCATACTTTCCACAAGCAGCCGTTGTGCTGGTCCCTGGTTACAAAAATACACTTGGTACGGGGGGGAATAAATAAAAAAGGGTGGTGCAGACAGCGTTCACACACTGGGCTAAGAAACCCAAGAGTGCGGAGAGGAGAGGGAGGGTGCAGCCGCTGCTTCCCACTGCGGAGCCAAGGAGGGAATTGCGGCCGTGCCCGCAGCGGGTCCCTCCGGCCGGACCCGGCGCGGCCCCTCGCCCGCTGCCCTCCCCGGGAAGGGGCTCCGACGGGGGGCTTTACCTCAGCCTTAGCGGGGTTTTCCCTCAGCAGCGCCGGGTTTTACCGCTCAGCCGAGGCGGCCCCGCCGCTCGCCCGGGCGAAGGATGCGAGGGACCCGCGGGATGCGGCGGATCCAGGGGGCTGCGGGAGCGGCGGGGCCGCGCCGCTGCCGGGGGAGGGGGCGGCCCTTTCCCGGCGGTCCCGGCGGCCAAGGCGGCTCCGGGCGCCACTGAGGCGGCGCGTCCCGGCGGCGGCTCCGGTGGGCGGTCGGGGGCGGTCCGCGGGCGGGGGGCGGTGGCAGCAGCGCGCTCGGTTGTGAGCGAGCGACTGCGTGCGAGCGAGTGCCATGGCCGGAGCCCGCTGAGAGCCACAATAGGAGCGCGACCCCGACGCCCACCGGGACCCTCCACTCGCTCTTCTTTCCCCGCGCCAGCGCCGCCGGCGGAACCCGCGCTCCCCGCCCTGCCCGGCACTGCCCCCCCCCCTCCCTTCTCAGCGCCCGCCGCTCCCCCTCGGCTCGGCTCGGCTCGGCTCGGCTCTGCTCGGCGGCTCCCCCCACACACACACACACACACCACCCCGCCTCGCAGGGCCCTTCTCCGGGAATGTGAAGAGGCAGCGGCACCGCAGGCAGCGGGGAGTGCACGGGACTGAGCGGAGCCGCCCGCGCCTGAACCCGCCGCCGACGCCGCCCTGCGCCGGGGAGGCCCCGCCGAGGCCGAGGCCTACAGGGCTCCTGCGCCGCCGCGGCAGCGACCGAGCCCGGCGAGAACCGCACTCGGGCCGCCGCCGCCGCCGCCAGGCATCGGCCGCGCTCCGCCAAGGCCGCCGCCGCCTCCCTCCGTCTCCGGCTTCTCTACCCAGGAGCGTCAAGGTAACTCCATGGCCGGCCCGGCGGTGCGGGAGGAGGGCTGCGGGAGGACATGTTCCAGCTGCGGAGATCCCGTCTGGAAATGACAGCCGGGAGCGGATAATTGCGCCTCTGCTCCCTTTTCCCCGCCGATATCCGTCGGTATTTTCGCGTCTCCCACCATCCCCCCCCCACCTTCCCCTCCCCAGAACTGAGGGATCTGATGAGCGTGGCTTCGTATTTACCAAAATACTCGGGGAATAAAGCGGAGGAAGCGGGGAGCGGGTGGCCGGGTTTGCAGCTTTTCCCCCTCGCACACAATAAATAATCTCGGGCTTTATTCCCCCCCCTCCTCCCTCCCCCCCGCCACTCTTGGTGGAAACAGAGTATTTCCCTGTGATAGTGTATGCAGGGCAGCGAATGTTCATTTGGGGAGACGAAAAGGAAGATCAGTGTTTACTGTAACGTTGTTAGGCTGGATGGAGTCTTGTTGAATTAGAATTAGATTTTAATAATTTATAAAGCAGGTTAGGGAAACTGTTACTAAATTTACAGCGGGGAAGTGTCAGTAAAGCTCCTTGCTGACACAATGATCCTGCAGTTTAAGTGATCTACTTTAGTCCCTGTCCATTTTTGTTATTTCTTTTTTTTTTTTTTTTTTGGTAATTTAATTTGGAGGGAGTGTGCAAACATTTCTGCAGGGATGGTTACACTTTAATGATGCACGTGATGAGGAGGGGAAGCTTTCTGATGAGATGAAATAGGGCCAAACCGATTCAGGTTTAGGGAATATATTTTTTGCTGATATTTCCAGAATTTGGTTTATGTAACAGGTAACTTTGTATGTTTTTTGGCGGACTGTTGAAATCCTAGAAGTGGGTTGCTAAAGTACAGGCCATTCTATTTCAGTTTATCTGACTTTTTTTATTTATTAATCTTGGCTGGGGCCTGAATGCCCTGGTGATGGTGGCATTTTTTTTTCCGCCCAGATGATAAACAAGACCAGTTTAAGGTACGGGTTCATGTTGCTGATAGTATATTATATTTAGAAAGCCTAAGCTGGTAGTGAAAGAATACCTCAGGAGAAATCAAAAAGATGGAATGAGATTTTTTCATTATTGTAATGCCAGCTGCACAGTTCAGCTTCTGAGTGCTGCACATGCTTCCTCGAAGAAGCTATGGAGTTTATACTCCCATTTTTGATAGATTTAGTGCACCTATATGTGATTCTGTATTAAATAGTTCTTATCTCTCGCAGCTTGTTTACACTGTTGCGACAAATCATGCTTTCGAAAGCTTTTCTTACAAAAGACAAACCCAAATAATGTCTGTTTCAGGGGATTTAGTAATTTATGAAGCCTGTGAGTAATCAAATATTTTAATAAAAATAAGTACTCGAAAGTGTTCTCTATGTCGTGGAATCAACTTCTTGTAGCAAAGGAGTCACTTTGGTAATTGAAGTCAACAGACATTGAGGATGAGTAATGCTTTCCAAGGACATGTTCTAAGACCCTGATCCTGCAAATGCTTACGCCGATGCTTAACTTTGCACGAGTGTGTGGCCTGGCTGAAATCAACCGAGCTGCTCTCGCTAATGATCGTGTCATTAATGCAGACGGGGCTGCCGATTTCAGGGGAGCTGCACACGCTGGTGAAGTTAACTGTGCACAGAGCTGCTTGAAATATGTAGGCCTGAATTCCTCCTGTCTCGTTTCTGTTGAGTATTACTCATGTATTTCATCAAGATCTGATGAGGCTTTGTAACACACAGGACAAGACTGGTAAATACAAGAGGTGAATGCATTAATTCACTGTTTAAATGTTTCCTAGAAGTATGGAATCAGCTACCAGAGTACTACCAAGGCAGGTTTTATAGGAAGATGCATTGCTTACACCGGCTGAAGTTGGGAAACAAGCAAACTTTTGCTTGCAGAAGCCTTTTTTGGCTCTCTGCCTCTCCCTGCAAACCTTGTCTGGCTTGTGCCCTTAGAACAGTTACAGCAACCACACTGCTGGTCCTACAGAAATGCCAGAACGTGGAATAACTACATTGAAGAGACTCACAGGAAAATAACTGAGTATTTCTAAAATGGAGAATAAAGAAGTAATATGTAGAATTTGTCAGGGAGCTAGTGAAATTGTGAAGCCTGGAAGTACTTTCTGTTATACTTTCTTACATTTCTATAAAATCTTGTATGCAGGTATGGGAAACAAATGGAATTTTTCATCTGTCCTATTTTTTTTTTTTTTTGGTCATATGCACATTGGTGACTTTAATGCCAAAACAACATTTGTACCTTTTTGTGTACCTGTTCTTTAGCATACATGGTCCCTTGCAGAGTGAGTTTGAATCACCTCATCCCAAAGAATACATAGTTTAAAGCTGCAATCCTATGTAAGGTCTACAGGTGTATGAATTCTGATGACATAATGACGTCAGCATTAGGTCTGAATTTTTCCTGTTGCAGGATTTTTGGCAAATGGGAGGCAGATAAAAAAGTGAGCAAGAGGAATTATTACATTAAGGATTAAGCTCCATTAAGTTTATTCCATACAGTGTGTAAATGTATCGGTGGGTTAAATCTCTTAACAGTTTAGGTGAGTGAGTTGTCAACAGGACAGTGGTGCAGAAAGAAGGTATTTGGGAAGTTTAGGCTAATCTTTACCCATTTCACTCATTTGGAATATATTTGTAACCTTTGTTTTCCTTCAGTAGGGATATGTCCTCAGCACCAACTACTCCTCCATCAGTGGATAAAGTAGACGGATTTTCTCGGAAGTCCGTCAGAAAAGCCAGACAGAAGAGGTCACAAAGCTCCTCCCAGTTTAGGTCTCAGGGCAAGCCTATCGAGTTAACTCCCCTGCCTCTGCTGAAAGGTAAGATCACATATGGGTTTTAATAAATAAAACGATTTTACCCTACAGCCAGCTTTGGAACTCAAAATATTCTATTGTAAGGAATTGCAGGGAAGTTTTGCCAGCATTGAGAAATGTTTCATTCCAAAAATATATGTATTTAAGCTTTACAGAATATTTTATCTGTGACTTGAGGGCGTGGTAATTGTTTGCAATAGTTTTGGAAGTTTTAAATGCTGATGTTAACCCATACTGTGACTTGAGTTGTCAGGACACTCAGGCCATGTGTGAGAGTGTTTTAGTTTGTGCATCCTCAGCAGTTGACACTAATGCCAACAATAATAAGTTGACACTAATTTTGGAAAGGGTAAATGGACTTGTGAGCAGAGTTTTAACTAGTTTTTGGTATCTTTCCTTGAAGTGTGGATCTGTAACCTGTGACAGTGGTGCCAACTGCAGCCCACAGGGGTACTTTGATTGTCCTACAGCAAGTGAGGAGGTGGAACCCCCCCTTATACCACTTGTGGATCATAGCTCCCAGCTCCTGCCTTCTGCTGGGTTTTGAAATCAAAAGGTCCCATGAGCTGCAGCCTCTCAAGGGGAAAGATGCTGCCAGTCTAGTCTTAGGCAAGACCTTACTGTTTTGAGATCCTGCATATCCCAGCTCCAGCTGAATTTCTGCTGGCAGATTTCACCTCTGATTTGAGAAAGAAAATTATGATCCAGCATACTACTCTTAAAAGAATGTCAATATCTCTATGATATCTTGAATGCTTTCCCTAAATCCCAGCTGTCACCAAATTTCAGTACAAATCCAGGGGCCAAAAGTACCTCTCAGAATTAATGTCTGTCTGGTGAGGAAGGGGAAATATCCTTTTCAGAAGTCTTTAACATTGAGTTCTCAAGCAGTTTATTTACTTCTGTGGTTTTTTTTTTAATGGCTATTCTTCATTTCAGCTATAAGTAGTGAAAATAAGCATGGTTGGTGCTGATAATTCTGGAAAATAGCATGTTTAATAGGTTTAATTTTATGTCTATCCCTTTTTTTGCTTTGTAGGCAAGTATATTTCCCACATTCCCTCATCTACCTGTTTCACAAATTTGTTAATCAGAGTATTGAAATATGTCATAAATGTGTGACTGCACTTTGGTTTAGTTCTTAACCCAGCTTCTTCCTAAGAAGATAGAAGTTGCAAAATAAAACCAAACCTGAAACCAACACCCATGAAAACACTCATACCTTAATGTGTGGTTTTTAGTTGAATTAAAAGTAGGATTCTAGAATTAATTCCAGTTGAGTTATCCTTGAAATACCGTGTGCTTTTTCCTGTGGGCTCTCTGTAAGAATGCACAAATGGCCATCCTGGGTCAAAGGAAAGGTCCATCCAACGTCCCGCACTGGGCCTGATGGTGACTGGCTTGGATTCAGTATTCTTCAATTTAGGATTGGTTGGTGCCAGTGGATTTGATTTAGTAGTCTGCAAGGAATATTATTTGTGATTCTTTGGGTGGTCCTGTGCAGGGCCAGGAGTTGGACTTTGAAGATCCTCGTGGGTTCCTTCCGGCTCAGGATATTCTGTGATTCTCTGAAATTTTCTTGTTGTTTTTGTGACAGTATGATAAAGAAGCAAGTGCTTCTTCAAAATAATTTTAAAGCTCAGTTTGACTCTTCTCCAGGCAATTTTGGATATCCAGGTTACTTCATACCAGTTGCTGCACCTCAGAGGTTGACGGGAGTTTATCCTTCGGCTTAAAGGAGGGGATTATTTGAAAACATCAATATCGGTGTTTGTACAAATGAAGAAATTGATGTTCTAATTATGTCATTCTATTTTGTTGTCCCATTCAGAGAGCAAACAAGTCATGGGCACAAGCAAAGGAAAAACTCAGCTGTGTCTGAGAACCCGGCCTTGCAGAAACACAGGCGCATGCAGGTGCTTAATTGACTGCTGCAGCCAGTCCTGTGGATTGAGATATAAAACTATAATAAGATAAAACAAACAGATGGGGAGCAGAGAGTGTTGGTGAGACATTTATGATTAGTGTCATGATGAGTTACAGTGGTCCAGCTTCAAATTAAGAATCTGATCCTGTGAGTTAGTTTTCCCTCCTTGCCTTAATGCGGATTCCCAGGGGCGCAGGGATCTACCTGTGCAGATTAATTTGTGGGATTTGGGTCTAACAGTCTATCTGAAACAACAGCAGTGGTATTGGTCCCTTCTGAAGGGAGACTGGCAGTTAAAATCATGCTGCTGTTTGGAAATATTCTTGACCTACATTAATATTGGTAACATTTGGATTATTAAACCTGAAATAAGTGAGGGAACTATTTTATCCTGCATTTTTCATACTTCACTTGGCCAGTTGCATGGAAGTCCTGATTTTTTTAATAACTCCTAGGTTTATACTTGCCTTCAAAGAAGTGACCAGTCCTATTCTGCCCAGTAGCCATATGATTTCCAGTTTTATCCTTACTGTTCTGTCTTTTAAACCAAAATAGAGAAGAGATTTCAGCAAAAATAGCTTTTTGAAGTCTCAGAAAAATGAACTTGGTTTGGACATCTACAGTTGCTAAGCTTAAGCTTCCTGGTTTGGGTAAATTTCAAGTTTAATTAAAACTCTTCAGAAATGTTTCAGAACAGGAAATCTTTAGAGGAAAGACCCCGAATTCATATTCATCAGATGTATTTCATATTCATGATGGAGGGGTTTTGCTGACAAAAACATACATGCTGTGCACCCTTCTATTTTTTATTTTTTGACTGTATTGCATATTGACATTGGCAGGCTGCCTTATCTCAAACAGCACTCCATGGACCTCAGTATCTTCTCTGATTACAAGAATCATGTATGCAGAAAACTGGATAACTGCTTGGTCCATTCTTTGCAAGTTTTTATACTCTGCCTGTCACCATAATGATTTGAGCACCTTCCAGTAGTGTATTAAGTGACGTGACTACACATCTGTCACATCTTATCTGCTCTCCTTCCTTTCCCTGGGGACAGAGTGAAATGGCTTGTTTTGGTAGTGTTTTAATGCAGTCTGTTGCCTTCTGTGAACATACATGCCTGTATTGCAAAAACAGATACGTCAGTGTTGCTGTTGTTGTTGTTCATTTGGTAATAAAAGTGTTTCAGGAAAGAAAAGTAGAAGAGAATGGTGTGTTTTGATGCTGTGTGCAAGTCTGAAGGATAAGCTATTTAGGAAATGTAATAAGAACAACTGGAATTTTCATTATTGCTTATTCTAGAAAAAGAAAGTATAGAGAAATTATTACTTTTTTTTTTTTTAAGCCTGTGTATGGTATCACTTTGTAAAATAAACATTTAATGTATTTAGAAAATAAGATGTGCCTTCTGAGGATGTGTTGGGCTGAGTTTAGGCTTTCAAAAGCCCCAACCCATAAAGCTGCTCTGTCTGCCTACAGTAAAGACTTAACTTTTCTGAAAATTCAATTATGTTTTTATTTATTGTGTTGTGACTAGATCTAATTTGGAGCTACCTTTTTAAACACAACTATCATCCTATCTAACACTTTAAACCCAGCGTTTTCTCCTTTGTTTCAAGTGTGAGGGAATGGGATGAGAAACACAAATTGAAGTTGTGATACAATTACTTTTTGCATATGTGTACTCTTAGGTATGTTTCTAACATGCATTTTTTGATGTTTGCATGCTTTTCCCTGGTGCATCTTGCAGTGCTTTATGGGTTTTGGCTTTACTTTTGAAAAGGCTGATAGTGCCATCAACCCTGGCAGGTGCCTTAGGTCCTGTTGAAGGGCCCTTTTCTGGGATTGAGCACTTCCACCTCTGTGCTTTAGTCAAATCCCTCCCAAGTTTGTTAACCAAGTTTGTTGTGTGCCTGAAATCCTGCTTGTTCTATAGAGGAAGACAGGATTGTGGGTGCATTGGAGGGTGTATTATTTATTGGGTGGGTGTATTATTTATTGGAGGGCTATTTTACTTTCATTTTGTATAGCTGCTCTTTTTACTTAGAAGTCTCTAGAGGTGGATCAACAGCAGTGCAATGTTAGAAAGCACTTGGTTGGAAAAAAAAGTGTATTGTAGTGCTGGACATGTGAAAACAGATCAATGTCAGTATTTACCTGCCAAAAGGGGAAGTTAATTTGTGTTTCTGCCCGTGTCTGTTGTGGTAGGGGAGTGTGCAGAGGATGAAGACATACATATAGGTGATTGAAAACATCATGTGTCTTATGAATACACATTTAGCATCTTGAGAAGTTGGACAGAGAACTCGCATGTAACTCACGGTATTGTTGCCACCCCCCTCGCCCTCATTACGAATATAGAAGTTGGGTAAAATAAACCATCCAAGAGTAAGAGTAAATTTGTATCTCGTTTTTGTAATTTCAAGGTGTGCTTCTTTTTTTCCCTCTCTCATCCTTCCATGTTTTGCAGTGATCTAATATAATTAGGGTAGCTTAATTTTGTGTTCTCTGCAACTATTGTATATTTTCGATGAATACAGCTCAAAGTATGATTTTTATTTTTAGATAATTTTTCTCCTTAAAATAGGTGCTCAGAGCAGAAATTCTCTGTCAACAATACCAATTGCTTTGCTACCTCAATATTATGAAATTTATTGAGCTTCTAATACATTTATCAGATAGTTTCCATGGCACTAAAGAATTGGTGTAGTGGCAACAAAAGAGCATTGCACAGTCGAAAAGGGAAAATCTCTTTCCACTTGCTATTTGCTTTTGATCATTATATTATTTCCCTATAACTGAGATTTTATCATAAGCTTTTCTTATGAATCCTATCTATAGGTCAAACACTGAAGTTCCTAAATAGTAAAAAATACTAACAGTTCCAAAAGACTCTTAACTGAGAACTGCAAGATGTGCACCTTTATTGTTCAAATACAGGTTTCTTTTGACTTTTTAAAAGACCCCCTTATCATAAAAAAGTCTGGCTTTTTCAGACTTATGGATGCCACCTAGAACTCTTCATATGGGAAATAGGTATGATTTGAGTTGTAGAAGAAGAAAGACATCTTTTTTCTGTTGTCTTTTATGGGGGCTGCCTGCTTGTCTTTTCTGTGCTGCTCTCCATTTGGGAAATTTGGAATGTTTTACAAATATCAGATACACTGATATCAGTAAACTGTTAATAATATAACTAAGCTAAATACTTATCCTAATACATGAACAGGAATTTAGGGTCATAGTGGTTATGATTTCTCAAAATAAAATCCAGCTTTATTTACATAATTGGAAATAGATCTTGGGACTCCTGATTTATTGCATGGAAGAAACACTGGAACATGGTTTTAGCTGCACATAATCAGTGGTGAATCTTGCATCAGTCCTGGAACTACTTCTAGGAATTTTGTGTCCATTCTGGCCAATACAAATCTGGACATAATAGATCATCTCTGTGTAAGATTTGGGGACAGGGCCACAATCCCAAAAGGAAGAAGGACTTAGCCTATTTAGTATTTTTTTACAAATATGTACAAGGTTCTTGTCATATGTAATAAATTTCTTCAGTTTCTCTTGTGCTCTTGGCAGTTGCTTATTGAATATACATTTAACTTTCCTTTTAATTTGTTAACATCTGTTGGTTGTAGAATATGTTTTTCCAATAATCTTGAAGGTTTCTGGGTGTTTCTGAAAAGGTATTTGTTTGATGGTGCTTAGAAAGGGCCGTGCACTAATTGCATTCTGTCTTTTTGAATTTTTTGTCTCTTGCTACTGTCTCCCACTTTTGGAATGTAGTTTTGTAGGGCAACATTTGTAGAGAATGGGCATGTGTAGGAATGCTGACTTCAAGTTAAGATCATAGTAAAAGTTATACCCCCTTATCTTAGCAGTGTGTCAGTGAAACTGCAGTTGGGGAGGAGTTCTGTCAGCTTACCCCTCATCTTCTAATGTTTCCAGTCAGTTCCTGGTATTTATTTCTGAGTTTCTCTGCCTGGCAATTTTCCTATAAGCATGGTGGTGGGGTTTTTTTGTTTGTTGGGGGAAGGGAGTTTGGTTTGGTTTGGTTTTTGAAGCCTTCAGTGTCACTGTTTTACTTTCAGAATTTCTCAGTTCTGGCTTCTGGAAGAGTTCAGTCATGATGATTCCCACCTCTTTTTCTGTTTTCTTCTTAATAATTTTGAAAGTGAAGTAACTGTGTAAAATGTATTTCTGTCCTCCTCTCAAGATTGAGCCTAAAATCTTGATAATATTCTGCAGAACGTTTTGACTTCATCATAGAATCACAGAGTTATGGAATGGCCTGGGTTGGAAGGGACCTTAAAGATCATCCATTCCCAACCCGCCTCTGCCATGGGCAGGGACACCTTCCCCTAGACCAAGTTGCTCAAAGCCCCATCCAACCTGGCCATCATCACCAGAAACTTTTGGTTTCAGTCTGTATTTGTACAGTATGTCTTTATAATATGTTTCCCAGTAATACTGTAATAGTATTACCATTTTCTCTTCTGTGCCCAAGTGTAGCCCTATGGGTCTGTAATAGAACCTTCTGTTTCTGTAATAAGTACCTCCTTTATATTCCTTTCCCAAAGTACCTTCAACAAACACAAGTTCTGGTTCAGCCATGCAATTATTTCTATGTAGTATAATGATTCTTGAAGTATAGTGCTGCCTTTATAATTGACTATGATATGGAGCTTTATGGTTGTGAAAGAGCACATTTTCCATATCTCTGGAATTATGAGTGTATTTATAAAATTGTGTTTGTGTATACTCAATGTGTATAATATATATCTGTGTATATAAATGAGCTGTAGATATATTTAACATCTTACACAAAGTTTAGGTTTTGAGTTTATTTAATTTTCTCTTCTGTTTTTAAAACGGGATATTACTGCTGCTCATCGGTAGAGCTTTATAGTAAGGCATCAGTCCTTTCACATTCATCCATTGTAAGCTGCTGCCTCCCTGAGAAAAGAGCACTTTCATTAATGCTTTCTGGGGAGTGGGAGGAGGACACACAACTATTTTTAGGCTCAGGGTAACTTCCCTTCACCTACAGTTTTCTCATTCAAGCTATTACTGTTTCTTTGGCTCAATCAGGCAAAAATCTTTAGCAGTAACAGAGGGAGAGGACTTGGGGAGTTCAGTGAGTTTTGGTGGGGTGGGTATTTATGGATTAGGGGTGGGACCATGTAATCCTGGTAACTGTCTAATTCACAAATATCAGCAAATGGGCACACATAGACTAGAATCTCCTTTCAGCAGGATATGCAAGATTCATTTGAGTTTAAAACCTCGCTGATTGTGTCAGTCTTGGTTGCAGGTGCAGTGACAGGAGGGTGTTTTCTGGTGGCAAAGCTGCTTTGAGAGGTTCCCAAGTGCCAGTGGTGCCTCTCATCTGCTGAGACAAGTGACTGTGGGGCCACAGTGTAAACCAGACTGTTAAAAACATTCTGCCTCCTCCTAATTTTAAGTGATGTGCCTGATCCTCTGTCCTCTCAAACAGTTAATTCAGCAGATCTGAAACGGTGGTGGGATATTTATGTAGGGTTGGTGGCTTCTGTGTGTGTGGTTTTCTGCTTAAAAAAACCCAAAATCAACTAACCAAAAAAAAGAAGTTAAAAAAAAATTGCAGCTACAGTCTGAGGATCTTTATCAAATGTTTCAAAAGATAAGGCAGCTGTCCAAAATCAAATCACTGTAAAATACTTTCATGCCCTTAGTTGTTGCACTTGATTAAAAAATTTGTATGTTTTGAACAAAGTGTTGAAGTCAAGTGACAGGGGAATCAGTTTTGATCAGGAGTAATAATGATTCACAGTAATGGAAGGTTTTTCACTTGTAGTTTTTTCTAATTGATGCTGATGTGTGTATAATTTTGAAAATGTATATATTCTTAGATTCATTTAATATATTTTTGAATCTCCTGTATCAAGTTGATTTTTCAAGTCACAGAATGTCTATTATTAACTGTTAAATTTTTATTGCTTGAAAACAAAGTACGTACTGTAAGAATTTTATTTTAAAACACATTTTAAAATACATTTAATAAAAAAAACTCATTATTTTACATTTATTCCCTTTATTGATTTTTTTATCACTCTTTTTTCCTCTGCAGTATGTGTGACAGATTCTTAACTGTGGTATTTTCCTTGTACGTGACATGCATGGTCTTTCCCATGGCATCTGCAAGAGTCTGGGGCAGGAAAGAAAACAATATAAGAGTTGCTGTACCTGGTTAAATGGGCAGAAGGTGAAAAAGTGGAATGGATCCTTTCTGGGTAGCTTCCTAAAATACAAATCAGAATAGCAGATTGCTGTAAAGTCTGTTGTGCATCATTGGACATATTGGCAGCTCTTCTGTAACAGGAGCTTCTTGTGTTCCCTGAGCTGAAGAGCTTGTTCTAATAACTTAATGTTGGACTTCAGAACTGCCTGAGTTACAAGAGATGTGGAGGCAAACAGTGTGCTGTTCTGATTATAAAAGTTGGTACATAATTAGGTTGGGGTTTTTTTGAGGGTTTTCATGAATTGAAAAAGATGTATCTGCTGCAGAACATGAATCACAGACTCAGCTGTCCTTACTTGATGGGTAAACCATCAGTAGTATCTCCAGGATGATGAATAAATGCTGGTAGCTGGGTGTACCTACTGGTAAAAGTATCACTTTTAAGACTTGACCCCCAGTTGGGGATATGATTAAATACTCAGATACAGCAATTTTTAGTCAGAAAAATCAGATATCATCATGAAGAATAAGGTTAGGCTGAAATTGTATGTTGTCTGAAGAAGTAATTTACTGTCAGATTAAAACATTGAAATAAATGTAACTGGCATGATTGTCCATTTTATGGTTTTCGTTGTGAATAGTGGCTGGGCATAAATGTAGTCTGGGTAATGGGGAAGGTGTTTCTTTGCATGTTCTTTTATCATAAGCTTAGGAAGATCTGTCATTAGAATTGTTATTTTTAATGAATTTCTAACTCCTGGAGCATCAGAAAAAAGGTGTAGTGTCATTAAGAAATAACTGTAGTTTGTGTTGGATGTGGTCTATAGTTTTCTGTGGGATTCCTGGAAGATTTTCAGGAAGTTTTAGGGATACATTGTGTGTGATTTCTTAAGTCTTCTCAATGCCTGTCATACCTACCTAATCTTGGCTTTTTGTTGTTTGGTATTTCTGTGCTTCCACACAGTGTCATGAGTTTAATATTACCATGACTTCCTTGGCTTCCTTTTTGTGTGTGCTTGTACCAAACTTGGATTTTCAGGTTTTACAGTGTAGGTGGCAGCAAATTTGTCTGTTGCTTTCAATGTTTTCAGTATGTTGTCATGTGGGTTATGTTGCAAAGGAAGTCTACCCCAAGTTAAATTTCTCAAACTGCAAATTGATATCATGGATAGTCAGAAGCTGAGAAAAGGATGATTCCAGATTTTGGAGGAATTAAATGTTCTTATTATTTTATGTTACCCAGTAGGATGTACTGTGAAGGCATAAACTTTCATTAGTTTTCTTGGCAAGCTTTGCTCACATGGTCTGCACTTTCACATTCCAACAGCAGGACATAGATGTTATATGCAGTCTCTGTATAAATAAGAAGGTCTTTACATTATGATTTTACATAAGGTTAACTGTTCAAAACTGCTTATGGAGAATATGTTTTCCCATCTTTGTGGAAACAAAGATGCAAAAGATGTTGATTACAGCTGAGATAGTACTTGAATTGCTGTAGAGAATGAAACTTATTTGTTGAATATTGTCAGTGTTACCAAGGGAGAGTAAATTTGGCAGCTTGCTCTCGTTGGTGTTTTCAAATAACATTTTTGGGATAGCTGTTTGAAGAAGTGGAGGTGGCACTGTGTTACTGGTCATCTTGGTTCTCCTTCACTTTGCTTTATTCCACCCAGCCCATACTTCTCCTGTTTTCTTGCTTGTTCCTTATCACTGCCTGCCTTACTCCCACTTCTGCCTCTTCCTGCAACCTCTGACGGATACGATTACGTATTTTTCCACAAGAGGGTGATAAAACTCACTCACATGTGTATAAATGAGCACTCCAGGTGGAGGGGATTACAGAGGTTATTCACAATATTAATACCATAAAATTAGCTATATTTATACAGAAAAAAAGTAGTCTGCTCATCTTAAGCTCCATCCATGTGTTACAGTGGTTGTTTGTCTGCACTTCTGGAGACAAGACTGGACCTGTCAGGATGGAGATCCACCCTGTGAGGAGCATGCCAGCTCCATCCTGCCTCTGTTGCAGTAATCAGACCTCATTGCAAGACAGTCTTTTCTATTTGTTATTTATGCAATAATTTTCCTTGTCCTTTCTCCCCATGCACTCTACTGAGTATTTATTGCTTTTTCCCTCCCTCTCCTGCTTATTAGGAAACAGAACCTCCTTTCCCACCAGTGCTGAGAAACTGCAGTGGTTGAAATTTCTACTCATCTTTAAAAAGTGCAAAAAGGATGAAAAGGCAAGGCAAAGAGAGAGAGAAAATAGCTACTGCTGTGATTTGTCTTTAAAAGAGAATCTTAGTAAAAATCTCTATCTGTTTTTGGCAAACCCCAGACTTTAACAGGTATCTTACTCAGGATTAGAGGCCACTGCAGCTTCTCCTATTAATACTATAAAGGTTGGTGGAAATAAGTGGTTATTTAGTCCTTCTGAGAAAAGTAGCTTCAAAATTGTGTGTCTTAAGTGATGGAGATTGTGCCAAAGTTCTGGCACCGGGCTTTGGCTCTTGGAGAAGTGGTGTGGTGTGTTGGATGGCAAAGATTGAGGAGCAGACCCATTAGGTAAGTGGGGGAGGGTTGGGATTCAGGGCTTTTTAGATGCACTTCGAGGAAAAATTAGCATATCAAGGTGGTTGTTAGCTTATATTTTGGATGCCATAATCTCAAAAGAAGTGTGTGTTGCTATGAACTGTTTCAGAATATCATCTCTTTAGTCACAAGTAAAAAGAGCTGCAGTGAGTCCTCTAATATTAGAGAAACAAGCAAATGAGGTTTGTACTGTGGGTTAAACATAAGCCAGGCAGTGAAAAGGCTCTTGGAAAAATTCTAGACACTTCATTGCCGTGAGTCAACAGGAGTCGTGGCTAGGAAGGAGAAAGGAACAAAGTACTTGAGGTTATGTTTACTCCATCCTCCCATTAACTGTGAAATTCCAGGTCATGGAGTGAAATTTCTCACTCTTCCTTAATTTCAGGAAGAACAGACAAGTGTCCCAAATAATAAATTAAAAAATTCAGCCTTTTTCTTAATAGGCAACTACAGAGTTGATGATCTTAATATTTTTTCTCTTTCTAACAGTGGGAAATTGCAATGGTAGGAGAAATGTGTTGAAATTCCCAAAACAAGTCTGTTCCTTTTCCTGTTCTTTCAGTGTCCTGTTTGTCCCTAAACTACCACATCTATAACGTGCAGTCAAGTTCAACAAACAGCATTTGGAGTATGTTGCTTCATGGACAAGAAGGGCCAGGTTTAAGCTTTGGTTCAGGTATCCCTAAACTTGAAGTGGGACAGAACCTTCCAGCTGACACACTTGGGGGGAACTTCCCCACCCTCAAAGTAGAAAAAACCAAACCTACGAAGCCTAAATAATTTCTATATGTGCTTCTGAGCTGATTCTGAGAGTGTAAGGGAATCGGGGAGATTCGAATTTCCATTAGCAACGGAAAAGTATTTTTTGTAAGTTTTCAGGATGTTCTCCTAATGAAAGAATGCCACAATGCCTAGAAAAAGAAGTGGCTGGAAGCAGGTTTTGAAGTATCTCTAAGCAAGTTTCTCTTACTTTCTGCTTGGTAAGGAGCAGTCATTCCTGTTGCAGAAGCTTTCTCAACAAGGATTTGGCAGGGAGGAGCGTTGCCATCCCCTGCAGTGTAGATTCTGAGGTGACCTCATGTGACATGAGGGCAACGTTGCTTGGTCTCCCCTTGCTCTGTACAGTTGTTCCCAACATGAACAGACACTGCACTACAGCAGAAATTCACCTGAGAGCCAACATCTTCAAAGTGATTTTGCTTGTGGTGAGATGTGCCAAAACTTCCTGGTCAATAAAAAACAAATGGTTTGGAAACGAGCATATTTTCGTATTTATTTGCTTTTGGAGAAGTAGTGTACTTCTGGGTTAAAAAGCTCTGATATTTCAAATATAACTAAAAAGCTCTACACCACCACATAATATACAATAAAAAAGAACAGTCTGTTTTTCATTACAGTTGTTCTTTTAAGCTCAAAAGCATTCAGTACTTGATAATATTTTTGCCTGTGTAGTTTTAAATGTTCAGAGGAACAAGACCTATCTCATGTCCAGAGCTGCAGCAAAGACAGTGGAATAGAGCACCCACCATTGTGTGCTTCATTTTGGGAGAAGAGTTAAATGGGTAAAAGGGAAGTAATTCAGCCTTCCCTCATTCCCAGATTCAGTGGCAAGACAGACACTGCCACCCTCTCTTCTGAGCTCGTGCTGCATTTGTGGTTAATGCAGTTTTTCGGTATTGTTGTTTCCCAGGTTTCTTGTCCATATTGAATATCTATATTTGGGATTATTTTTCCCAGCTGTATTAGCTGGTGTTTTTCCAAACTGAATTTCACTTTATTTTCTGGCCATGTAAGGAATTTGCCCAGGTTCCTTTGTATTAGTTCTGACTTTACTGCTACTCAAAGTTCTCTATTTAATATCCTCAGAAGATGTTATCTATATGCTATTTTAATCATTAGATCATTAAGGAAGTTATTAATGTCTGGACTAAATTGATTCTTATATCTCACTGGCATTTCTTTCCAGTTGGATAATTTGAGATTTTTATCCTTTTATTTCTAGACTTTTTGGCAGCACTCTCAGCCTCTCCTATCCAAAAAATCGGTTTTAAACGTAGGACTTTGAGGGAAAACTGGAGTGTGATTCATGTTGGAATGGAGTAAACTTTGTAAATCCAATCACAATTGAAATTGAAACTGTGTTATAATCATTGCATGTATATCTTCATGCGGATTTCAGTATGCTGTCTTTGTACTTTAATTTGTACAGTAGTAGTTCTTAAATGATAAATTATTAAGTAAATATTTTCCTAGTGGAATGTGCTTTCTATTTTTGTATATCATCTTGAGAACAGAATGTGATTCCTTTCTGTATGGTCAGCTATTTGAAATACTTGCCTGTGTTTGTTCTAACTGCATAATCTATAATCCTCAATATGTCTTTAATCCACTTTATCTCCTACAGAACTACATCTTCGGAATAGGGAAGAATAATAGTGTGATAGAATCTAAGGGTATAAAGTTCAGGAAGATTAAATCAGTTTCTGAGGTCAGTATTGGTAGATTTTGGCAAATAACAGATAGAAGAAATGACTTAATAAAAATAAACACCAAATATTTTCATGCCTATGGGATGAACAAATAATAAGTAACAAAGAGGTTTTGCAGTATTTCATATCTGGAAATAAGATAAAACTAAAGAAGATTAAAATCTTAAAAATCTCCTGCACTGTTAAGGGAAAGGAATTGATTTATTTTCTGTTGATTCTTTATGCTTCTTGTGTGAAGTCGATTTGAACTTAGAAATGTTTACCTTTGTGTACATGACTAAGGCAGAAACCAGAGAGCACATTTCTTAGCACTGACCACAGAGAGTGAGTGGGTGCATTAACCTGCAGCAAATTTAGCTGTGGGTGCATTTACACACGTGTTTAGGAGTCTGATTCTGGAGAGCTGAGTTGTGTCCTGGGATTGGGGAGTGGGGCTTTGACACTTATTGTGCTGGTTTTGTTGGGGATTGCACAAAGAGCTTGTGTTTGATTCCTTCCTTAGAGTAAATGGAGGAGGAAAACTTCTGAAACAAATTGCCTGTAGCCTGTGTGTACTGATAGGCAAAATGTGACCCTTTATCAAAGTTATTGGTGCTGTTGGAGGTCTGTGTATTTTGATAAACTATGCATCTTAAAATAGGAGAATGGGGAAAACCAGTCATCGACGATCAGCTATGGAAGTTTCAGGAGGTTTTTTGTTGTTGTTGTTGTTGTTTTGTTTGTTTGTTTTTGTGTTTTTTTAATTAACCACAGACAAACTTTATGTAAAACTACTGTTTTTATGTGCATATTCTAAGTAGAGTATTTTTATTAGTATTGAAGCATTAGATGCAAATACAACTGGTTTTTTTCCCCCCCAAGTGTTGCTTTTGTATGTTTTGGTAGCTGACAGCAGCTGAAGATTCTTAAATAAAACAAGCTGTCAAAGGTTGGATTTCTGTGTTTGTCTAATAAAGGTATTTGGTACCATTTGTTAGGGGATGATGAATTTCTCAGTTCACCTAGTGACAGATAAATCTGATTTTTACAAGGTGTTTGGGGAGTGGGGATAGTGATCATGTTAAATGGCAAACTTGCATAGCACAGTTTTTTGTTAGTGAAACTGCACTGTGGTACTGGGTTAAAACACCACCAGTACTTCTGTGTTTTGTTTTTAAGTAGTTGGTATTAAAAATATTCCCAGTTTCATATTTTAGAAGTAAGATGATCAGCAGTGGTAAGTAAATCCGGCTCGTCAGTCCTGATGTTTGTTGTTCTTACAAATGGAACATGAATAACACTGGAAAAAAACCCAATTCTTGTAGTACTAACTACAAGAAAAAAAGTTAGTGTGGAATTTCAGTATTCTATGTCTGTAAAACTGAGGAGAAGCTTGTGAGGAGATGTAAATTGCAGGGAAGCTTATTTACATGAGTAGAGATTTCCTTCATAGAAGAAAAAAAGATACCATGTAAAGCAGCATGGCCCTGTCTGCTACAGGCCCTTAAAAATGATTCCATCTGATCCATTCTCTGGAAAGGATGGGAACTGGATAACACAGCAGTGGGTGATCCTGAACACTGAAATGTCTTGTTTTGCCACCTGCATCTGCCATTGTGATAACACCCACGTGGCTGCGGGGAGGGAGGGCCTGTGTTTTATTTTTTCCGGTGAGGAAATAAGAGGGAATTCACTGGGGTTTTTTTTGCCTTTTAGGCATCAAGAAGTTTTCTATCAGCTTCACTGCTTAAGCTCATATTGTGCTTTCCGTGCTGCCATACCATTTTCAGTAAAAGAGCAGTTGCATGGAGACAAAGAGGCTGCTGATTTAAGTCTCAATAGAGAAGTCTGTTAGGTTTCAGCTGTGGGAGGATGCTAAAAGTAGCTAAGAGGTTGGCAGATGCTACCTGGACCAAAACTACTTGAAAATATTAAGCAGCTGTTTAGTAGGTTTGCCTAAAAAAACATTTAATGACTTGAAGAATTGCTGGGACAAATCTGACAGAGGAGTTTTGGTTTTAAAAATGTACTTTCTGCCTGGATGTAATTTGCTGTTCATGTGGAATAAAAAAAGCCAGAGTTAAGCTACAAATACTTTGCTAATGTTGATGTGAGGGGAAAAGAAATCCAACCCCAAGCCCTTTTTTTTCCCACCTGTCTTACAGGTTTTTTTTAAAATTATGTCAGTTTATGGGACCTTTTGAACTTGATTTTCAAAGGGAGTAATACTATTTCTGAGTAAGTTAAGCTGAAAGCTGTGGGGTGTTGTCTTCTGAACTTTTCAGAAAGCTCTGTATGTAACACCACGGAAGTTTACCTAAAGGGTTTATTTTGTGCTGCAGTTTTTGTGAGCATGATAAGGAAGCCAGAAGTGAGGTGGTGGGACTGGGCCTGAATTTCTGCTGGGTGTGTGCAGAGCTCCATGGATGGTCCAGGAGGGGAAGTTTTCTTCATCCCTGCATGGGCCTCCTCTGCAGGTTGGATAGTCCTGGGAGCTGCTCTGGTTTTTAATGCCAAGCCAGAGTTCAAAGGCCCTTTAGCCATATAATTTCTGACCTGTGAGATGCTGTGTGGGACACATGGAATAAGCTACCCTGGAATTTTTTGTGTTTTTTTTCCCTTTTAGCAGGTGCAGAGGGAAAAGGAAGAAGTTGTGTGAAGCTGTTGTGCAGTCTGAGTCAACACAGAGAAAGCCTGAGGAATCCATTGCTCAGGACCAGAGTAGTTGATTTAAACAGGGAGTTTGAACCCCTAATTCATTTCTAAGTGTGGGTTCCCTTTATGATTTGTTCCCTGGGGAGAGTTGATTAGAGGAACTCTGTGCTGGGTCATTAAATAGTTAACATCAAGGGAGATAGTTTTGCTGCAGAAGCAGAGGTTTGCACACCTGTGGGTATAAGCCTTTCCAGTAGACCACATTTGATACTTAACCTGCAGAATGTCAAAAGAGGTGATTAATGTTTTGTGCCTTTGGAATAGGTTTAATTTTGTGTGCCTGGAGCTTCTACCAGGTGCTATAGAAACTGGGGAAAAATATTATCTTTTCAGCATGTCCCACTCATAGCTCACATCGAGCCACAAAATAATATTCAAATGAACAAGAATCTCTTGTTTGAATCTAAAATGGAAAATGCACTTTTCCATGGCCTACTTATTCCAGAAATGATCAGTTCATTGTAAGCAAATATAACTAAAGCCTAGAAGAGTTCTGCAAAATTACACAAAAGAAAAAAATACTATTCTCTTTTAAAGTGAGGCAAAGGAATAGCAAGAGATTTTTCAGAATCTGTTGATCTGTCTTAGCTGCTGGTTCTGCTTCTGATAGAAAGGTTTTCAATTTTCATAAATATGTTCTTTGTTACTACACTATACAGTAACATGGCTAAAATTTCTGTACACACATTTTCATGACTTCCAGATTGTTTTCAGAACTTATAAAAATTTATTTCTGAAAGAGTGCACACTTGCCCATGTGAAATGTTTGCTTTAGAACTCCTCTGATGGTCCCTTGCTGTTTGTCAGGGGTGGGTTTTGTGCCTTCGATCAGCTTTTTGCTTTGTCTGTGGACACCAGCCCAAATCTGGCCGAGTTCTGAGACAGCAGAAGATTCTTTTGTGTGTAACAGCTAGATAGGGTTATCATCATTAATGATCAGGCATTTTAGCATCTGTTATTAACCAGAGTGTACGTGTGTCATCCTCACAGAGCAGATGAGGGTGATTTGTTTCCTGTGAGGTGTGACAGAGGCACCGGTGTTAGTTCTGTCTGTGGCACTGGTAAGATCAATCTGAGGATGGATCCTGGCCATTCTTGAAGAAGCTGTAGGAGAGTAAGAGAGATGCAGACCCATTAAATGATCAAAAACCCAGAGAAAATGCCTTACGCAATACTACTAAAAAAAATCTGTTTGGATAATTTATTGAAAAGCTCGAGAGCAGATATGGTCAGAATGTCTTATGGGGAGAAAATACCAGGCAAATACAAGAAGAACCAGTGCTGTCAGCTAAAGCCAGAAAATCATGTGGTTTTAATAGTGAGGAAAAGTCTGTGCTGGCAGGAACTGTTTGAAGTGATGGTAAATTCTCTGTTTCTGTGTTTCCTAAAAGTCGTGACTCTTGGTTTGTACAGTTGTTTTTGCTGAGCACACGTTGCCCTGTTACTTCTTGGAGGATGACTTCCCTAGGAAATCTTAGGGACTGTTTTGTTTAGGTTAAACCTGCTCTGAGAGCCCCTTCCAGCTTGCCCTTTCATAAGTCTGCAGCTGTAAACCCCCTTAGTTTGGCCATTTCAGAAGCTTTGGAAGTTGTTGGAAAGACAGTCAGGAATTCGAGAAGAAAAGTGAGGCTTTCATGAGTTAAACTAGTTGGCTGTTTCGTTGGAGGAATTAGACTTGGTTGTTTCCTCTTCTCTGTGTATCTTGGGTGAATCTCTGCTGGTTGCTGAGAACTGCTCTCTTGCTGTTTTTGCTGCTCAGCCTGAGACACTGGGTGGTGATTTACAGAACAGATGATGACTCAAAATCAAGTGAACTTGGTGGGAACTAGTCCTGTATACTACACAGCAATAAGTAAACATTCAGAAAAATCAGGATGTCTCCAGTTGGGCATTAAGAATTAATGTGTGCTTTTAATCTGACTCTTTTTATATCTGTGTTCTTTTAAATTGATATCTGGTGAGTAATACAGCATAAAAATGACAGTCTTAAAAAAAAAAGTCATTATTGCTAGGTTTGAGGAAAAACAAGATAAAAATTGCATACAACATTATACAAACTCTTAAGATTCACTGCTTTTATTACAGCTAAGCAACCGAAAGATTGCTCTAATTTTATTTTAATAGAAACAAGTCTGATTGAATTATTTCTGTTTTTCTTTTCATAAATCATACTGTCACAAACATTTTTAAAAATCTTGATTAAAGATAATGAAGCACCCTAGTGAAATTCAAGTATGATTCAGACTGGAGCAGTGTCTCTTCATTGGTTCATCTTGAGCCTGAAGTCCCTTCTCAATCAGAATTTTTTGTTAGCAATAAAACTTGAAAATTAATTATTCTGGGTTTTAATTTATTACATTAATTCATGATTTCATTATGCAAAATTAATTTTTCTTCCTAAGAGTACTGTACTGTGGGGTTCTTTTAAAAACTTTTTTTCAGGTGAAATCCATAGTTCATTTTGCTGCTTCACCAGATCCCTTTTTTCTCATTAGCACACTTTAAAAAGCCTCACCAGGTTAAAGAAGGGCCATAGATTTAAAATAATTTTACCCTGCGATCCTGCTTAAGCTCTTCTATTTTCTCACCTCCTTCTGCCTGTCCTGACGGAGCACACTTGTCTTTGCCTGCCCTCCCTCCCCTCTTTGTTTACTGCTGAGGACAAGGCTGATCCCACATGAATTGGAGATCCCAAAAAGTGGCAAATGCCTTGTGTGCTTACTTGGTATTCCCTTCTTTGGGTCAGGATCTTAGAGAATATTGAACAACGTCTCCCTACACTGTGAAGTGATTTTTTTATGGCATCAAAAAGTTCATCTGTGTGGCCTTTCAGTGTTTATTCCACTAATTTGGGAGTGTAACATGCAGTAATTTATTGTGCTGTGTTACACGTCCTTACATTAACTTTTGCCCTTCTTAGGCATTTGCCTTCCCATTCCCAAACAAATATGTTAAAAATAGTCAGGCAGATCATTGAAGGTAAAAGGGAATGGCTGCCCTTAGAGAAATGAGTAAAACCTCAGTGGTGCAGATGATATGACTAAAAAAAGGGAACGGGAAAAAAAAGGAGATTTCCTGGCTGTTTTATACAAACAATTTAAAAGTTACTCCTTGGTTTACTTTTTAATGAATTCGGGAAAATGAAACAATATGCTGATTCTCAAATTCATGGAGATTTGATATATATAGCTAAATATATCAAATGACCATATCACTGTATATCAGTGAGTTGCTGAAATGAAAGCTGCTCAGAGTATCTTGTTGAAAAATGATTCTGCTCTCATTGAAAACAAAAGGCTTGTAATTGGAGTCTGCCTTTTTTTAAGAGTTTCCTCCAACGTTGTTTCAAGGTAGAGTTTGAAGGAGGAAGTAATCTGTAAACTGCTGAAATGCAGTTCGGTGTCAAAGCAACCGGGGAATAAAATTACTCAAAACAAAAAGTTGCTCTTATTTTGAAAGCGAGTCAGAGTGGAGGCACTTGCTTTATGCTCAGCTGCCATTGGCTCTACAACCCCCTTGTTTCTGCTGCTAATGATAGATAGGAATATTAATATTATAACTCATGCCTTGTCGTATTTTGCTGCTTAATCATCTTGTTTGGCACACCCCCGGTCATGTTCTGTGTGGCCATAATTCAGGAATGAAAGCGCTGGTATTACAGTCCAGTAATCAAAGAGGCTGGGATTATGCAGATGATGAAAGGACTGGCCAGCCTGTGTTTACCCACGAAAACTGGAGTGAAGTCAGAGCCAGGGAAGAGCCCGGGACCTGCTTTCCACGGCGGACCGTGGCCGGCGCTCCCACGTCGCGGCTGCCGTGAGGATCCAGGGTGGGTGAGCGGGAGCCGGGAGCGCTCTGGGGCTGCCCAACGTGTGGCAGCAGGATCGCTTCGAGCTTCCCATGGAAAACTCCAGCTCCGACAAGTCCGTAGTAATGTTGTCTTTCATGTGCTGCTGCTGCTGTCAAAAGTGGTGTTTCGAGGAGCCTGATAATAGTTTGTTAGAAAACAATTAATTTATAAGCAAAGTTTCCTGGGAAAGATGAAGAGGGGCTCTAGCATGAATCTGAATGTAAATAGAATAAAAAAAAACAGTAATTTTTTTATTTCCCTTTTTCCCTTGGTTTTTTTCCTTTTTTTCTTTTCCTTCCTTTTTTCTTGGTTCTCTTTTTTTTTTGTTTTTCTTTCCTTCTCTTTTTTGTTTTCCTTATTTTTTTGTTTTCCTCAATATTTTGTTTTCATTAGGTTTTTTTTTTTTGTTGACAACTACAGTTTTAAAATGTAAATGCTGAACCCTGTGAATTGCTTGTGATTCAAAATGTCACTATGTTAGTCAGGATAACTTTTTTTTAAAAAAGATTAGGAGTAGAAAACAATTGCTTGCCTCAACCCTGGAGGTGCTTGTAGTTGAGGGGCACTGTAAAGGACAAAATATAAGAGGATAAAAGGAAGTATCTAAAACAAATCAAACAGGAAAATAAGTTTGGTTGGGTTTTGTTTGGTGGGGGTTTTTTTGGTTTTTTGTTTGTTTGGTTGTTTTTTTTTGTTTTTAAAACTCAAGAAGCCTTTTCCCTCTCTTGGTTTTTAAGTGGAGTTTCATCTTTCAGTATAGTGCAGGTTCTTCCAAGACAACCATGATTTTTTTGTGGTTTCCATGCTCTTGTCAATGCATGAATAACAAATAATAGAATGGGTGGGGAGGAAGTTGATTGTAATTTGACTTAAAAGCATGAATGTTTTGACCTCAACGATTGGCAGTTTGAAAAGAATGATTTGCTGTGCTGTTTGTGTGAGTGTTGGCTTGTTTGGTGTTAATCACCATCCAGTTATGAATATAATTCACTCGTTAGACAAGTGAATTAGACTATAGGCCAGTGCTGGACTTGTAAATACCTTCAGTAAGCACTTGGGTTCAAAGGAGGGATTTTATTTAGAGTGCTACACTGATGGAAAGAAGCTTTATTCATCTGGTGGAAATACTCATCTTGTGGATGTGATGAAGGTAGGGCTTTTCACCTTGGAGAGGTCTGAAAAAATAAGACATTTTTATTATAGTTTCTTATGTGGTTAAAAGCTGTATTTGGTGGGATGTTGTTGTTTTTCTTTGCTTTTTCTAGTTGTTTATGTTTTAGGCTCTTAAGTTCTGAGTAGGATGCGTCTTGGTTTGGTTCATAACTTAAATCAGCTACTAGAGCAGCTGGTATCAGTATTCAAGAATATTCTGTCTGTGATTACTGTAGCAAAGCAGTGGACTCAGAGACAAGCTGATCCTTATTTTTTTAAATGATACATATATTTTTTTTTTTTAGAACTTTATGAGACAGTGAGTGGAAATCAGATCAACATATACAACATGTAACCTGATCTTACCTGCAGAATTATCCTAACCTTGAGAGGCCTAAAATCTGAGGAAGCTCAGGATCAGTCTCCATGTTGTAACAGTGTTTCTTATATTTTAGAATTAAGACCAGTTTTTGTGTTCTTCAGCAACAAGTGGTTATATTAGCACTTTGCCTGATTAAGGATGGCTGAATTAGAT
Organism: Platyrinchus mystaceus; assembly: GCA_035041135.1. Taxonomy (NCBI): domain Eukaryota; kingdom Metazoa; phylum Chordata; class Aves; order Passeriformes; family Tyrannidae; genus Platyrinchus; species Platyrinchus mystaceus. The sequence continues at coordinate 57,719,922 of JAWWLV010000179.1, forward strand.
TCACTGTTTGAAAGGTGAAGGGAGATGTGTGTTAATGTCTGTGTTACTCTGGCTGGTGTGTTTTGTGGTAACGTTTTAATAAGGCAAGGGCTGATCTCTGCGTTGAAGGATATTAAGAGAGACTGTATTTGGATTTTAATTTAAAAGAGAGATTTGTGGTGTATTTTGTTTTTTGTCCATCTTTTTGCCAAAGTTAAGACAAGTTTTGAAGTTGTCATTGAACATGCCAGGCCCTGAGTTGGTTCTCCTCCAGTGGGAGGTAGAGAATTATGTCCAGAATAAAGGTAAAATTTTAAAAGCAATTTAGAATTATAGTTTTCTAAGTGTTTAGATGAAAGTTATAAATCTAGAAGCTTTTGTACCAGTCATGTATTCTTGAATATTTCATAGGAGAAAAAATACTGTGTTTCAGTTTGGATTAAGAAAGGACACCAGCATTGCTCATTAGGCATAATTAAAAAGTTTAATTTCGAAATACCAGTCCAGTGGGATTTTTGTACACCTCCTGTGTATTCTACGCCTTGGACATTCAGAAAACCTTAGGAGTTTCAGGTATTATAAGTCAGACATTTGTTGTGAGCACTGGGTTGTTTTGTTTTTCTCTTACCCTCCCCCCCAGCATTTTCAAACAGTTCTCAAATTCTCCTTCCTACAGGTTTCAGTGAGTTCATTATGTATAGTAAGAAAAAAAGCTTCCTGTTTTTTGTTGTTGTTGCAGTTGATTGGTTGTTTTTTGTTTGTTTTAAAGGCTAAGGAAGCCCAGAAACATAAAAGGACCAACAACGGTTACCTCAGACCTACCCAAAAGTAAAGGGTTAATGGCAGCTTGTGAGGTCGTGCCAAAGAAGAGTAGGATCAGGGAAGGGGGAAAACTGAGGGAAGTTGTTGCTCAGTCAGGGAATCAGGAAGCAGAGAGGAACTGGACAGACCTGTTGTATAAGAGGAGCTGGGCTGTATCAGGTGCAGGGCAGGACTTGAAGCTCCCTGATACCAGAACGAGTTGGATTGAGGGAGAACAGAGGAGCAGAGGGAGCTCTGCCTGAGCCCATTTATTCTGCAAGTGGCAGGGGAGGGAAGTGCTGCTGCTGGCAAACTACAGTGTCTGAGCTTGCTCTAAAGCTCAACCACTTCTCTCTCAGCTTTTTAATTTGAGCACTTTATGACACTGGAAAAAGAAGAAAACCCAAAGTTTGCTGTTACTTGGAGATAGTGAGGATGTGGAGAAGTTAAAATAAAATTTTATTTCTGTACAGGTGATGTACATTATTGTACAGTAATACAGTTTTGTTTGCCTTACAATTATTTAAATCAAAAATACTGATTCTTAAGCTTGCATCCATCTACAAAGTGGCAGGCTTTTGAAGTAATTTGATTTTTTTTTCTCAGGTGATCTGAGCTACTGAAGGGAGGGCCAGGGGTAAATACTTGTACCATGAGTGCCCTAAGGTGGTGCTGATGCCTCAAGGAAGGATTATCTCAGAGTGGGAAGAGTAGTGCCCAAAGCAGAAGAACCTGCCATTTTCCTCTTCATTGCACAAGCAGCCTTTTTAATTTCCTCTGCCTTGCTGTATCCTGATCAAAACCTTGCATTAGGCCAAGGAAACCTGTGTGTCCAGGTAAGGCTGTGTGCAGAGAGAGAGGATAAACTGGGCTGTTCTTTGCACCTTATTTGAGTGAGGACAAACAACTGGGGAGAGCTCATCCAATCTCTGGATAGTTTGTAGGAGGTGACACTGAAATGGCAGAAAAGGCCCATGGGGCAGAAGGGACCTGGGAGTCCAAACCACTCCAAGGGAAGTGTGCTGAGTGGATGCTTGCCATGGAATGGGATCTGTGTCCTCTCCCGTGGCAGAGCCACTCAGGGCATTTGGACTGACTGGAGCTGAGTACAACCAGAGATCCCTTGGATCTTTAGGCTTGTCACAGATTATCACAGCTCTGAGGGCCGACTGACCTGCCTGACACATCTGCCTTGGAGACGGGTGAGAGGAGCCTCCTGTAAAATAATCAAAAACCATCAGGCCTTTGCCGGTGCAAAAATTACTTGGATACGTCTGAACATCCCATGGAGAGTTGGAATATGTAACTAGGAGTGCCCATGTCTGTCCCATCACAGTTGTGTCCACAACTAGAAACTCCAAGACATTTTTTTCCCAGAATTTTGGATGAACAACCATGAGGTTTGGGAGTTGGAGAAAAAGTGAGAGGGGTGCTCTTGAGCTGTGTTCTAGCTTAGGTTGCCTGGTGCTCCTGTGATGGGCTCTGTGTGTCCTATGGGGACTTGTTCTCCCTCTGCTCACTCCCTGCTTTCTCCAGGCACTGAATGTCCCTCACAGCACTGCCGTGTGAAGCAGGGGTTCCTCACTGGCTTTGAGGTATTGTACATTTGAACCCAAATAGGTGTGCATGCCTGTTCTGTGATTAATTTGAGTCCTTGCTGTATTGCTGAGTTCTCAGTCTGGACCAAAGTTGTACACAGCCCTGCACAACCGTTTCTTTAAAAACAAAAGTAATCCCATCTAAACCAAATCAGTGTGAGAGGGAAGTAGGGATGTGCAGAGCTGGTGATGGTGGTGGTTTGCAAGGCAAGGATTTTGCAGTCTACTGTATATGTTCATTCATTTTAGCAGAATCACATTTAAAGCAGATCCTTTTTGCTTTCATTTGAAGTGAAAAGAAGTTCCTTTCTCAGCAAAACAAACCATCATAGAAGCATTCAGTTTCTGATTTGCAGAATAGATGATTTCAAGTTCTCTTGGGTCCAGCATGGAAAAAGTGCTCCACAGTTTTACCGGATGCTGTGTTCTCCAAAACATCCAGGTTTTTTTAAATGGCTGTTTCTTAATGATCCACAGCTGAAGGTCCTTCCCTTTACTCTTGGCAGCCTGAGTTGTCTTCATGGGGTAGAACAGGATCTTTCTTTCGTCCTAGGAAATAGTATTAATCCTGCCAGTATTTAACTGAATCCAGGATTACTAATCTGTCAAAGCTCTGCTTTTGGTTTTTACAGATGATATTCAGGACATCTGATAGTTGCGTTCATGTTGTCAAAAACGCATACTGTGTTTGTCTGTGGTAACCTCAGAATTTCGAGGAGGGATTAATTATATTAATATTAAACCATTGCGGTCTTTATTAGTAAAAATGAGTCAAGTTCTCTTAATAAAAAGGTAATTTTCTAATTTACATACTATATTTCTGAAGTAATGGCTTTTAAATACTCAGCATTCAAATTTGCCTTTCTAATGGAATAATAAAGTATTTCAATGGCTCTAAAGTAATTTAGAATGAATTCGGATAATTTAGTTATTTGGTTTTCTGAGTGTTTCTCTAGTAAAAGCTGTCTAACTAGTTTGTCTCTCTCATGATTTGTTTTTCCTGTTTGTGCCAATTTGGTTGATAACTATGCAGAAGCAGAATAGTTGGGAGGAAATTCCAAGATGCTTCAACATAACTTTTCATTAGCAAAGGGATTAAGAAACAGAGTTGTCTGAAGCATCATGTTGTAGCTGTGAAGCCAGCAGGTTTGTCATGTCCATAAGAAAGAAGTCTGGTGGAAAAACACCTTTCCGGAATGGGTTACTTTTATGTGCGTATTTTCTTTGCCTATTTCACTCTTTAAAAATCTAACTTTACCTGGGTTTCCTGTCATTTGTTTTGAGGAGATCCTTGGAAGTTCACAGGTTGGTGTAGATAATATGTGGGGGGGCGGGTGGCGGGAAGACTGATTAATAGGTACAGTGGATCTCTAATACTACAGTTATTTCCTATTTTGTATGGTGCTCTATTACAGGATTTAGAACTTTAAATGCACAGAACTTGTGCAGGAAGGTCATTACTTAAAAAAAAAAAAAAGTGTGTGAGTGAAATTGCTGTAGAATCTTAGAAGGGAAATTCTGGTTAATTTGTACGAAACCCTGGAACAGATTTACTGGAAGCTTCCTCGTCTGAATGAATGCAAGTGTGAGGCACACAGATTCCTCAATGCAGCAGCTCAGAAAGAGTTACTCAACCAGGTTACTTTTCCAGTTGTGACTAAGGGGCCAATTAGCAGCATCCGGAATGAGACGGCAGCGTGTAGGTAAAAATAGATGGCATTTGGAGAAACCGGCGGCTGTTTGGGAGAAGGTCTTCAGCTGTAGACTGAGAGAAGCAGGAGAAAGAGGCAACCTTGGGAAAGGAGTATTACAGGAGTGTTACAGGCAGGATTGTGAGAGAAACTCCATGAACACATAGAGATAGGACAAGGAGCAATATGAAACTGGACCCTCAAACTGACAGGCCTGTGCTGCTGATGGAATTCCTGATCTGGGCTCTTCGCTCCCATCTGACAAGAGCGATAAGGCTGGCACTGATATGAAAATGAAACAGGCTGTAGCATCCTCTGAAAATGACAGGAGGCAGAGGAGTGGGTGTAAAGCTCTCTGGGTTGCTAGCTCTTATGCTAAGGATTGATACATTAATGCTTTTGTCAGAGGAAGGAGTAAGTCACACACAAATAGTAGATTTGCTTGAAGGCAATTAGTTGGCTCCTGCTGGCATCACTGAGACCAAATAATTAAGTAACATGCCCGGTACAGGGAGGAGAACTGGATGGCCTGGGGATTTTGCTTTCTAGCTTTTACAGTTAAAACTTTGTCCAGTGGCCACAGCAGCTCCGACGGTTCCTTCTCTGTCATTTTCGTAAGATGCTGAAGCCACTGGATTAGTATAGTTAAAAACTCTTTTGTTCCTCACTGACCTACTTTGGCTGCATGTTAGCTATTGGATTGGGAAAGGGCCATCTGTATATGTGCCCACTGGTACACCCTGAGTGTAAAGAGAGCACAGAATGCTGTCTGCCTTCTCTTGATAAAGTTCAGTCCAGTGGAGGTAATTACCTAAAATACTCACTTTTATTGTATTCCACTTAGCATTTAATAACATATTAGTGAATTTGATATTTCATGGAAAAAAGAGAAAGCATGAAGGATGTACCTGAAATTGTGTCTTTAATTACATAAAGGATGTATGTAAGTTAAAGAATTCTTGCTAGTGGTCAAATAGGGAGCCAACTGCTTCCTAAGCAGTGTGAGTAAGGTAGAGAATGTATCTGTGTATTCATCTGTGTATGAATACACAAAGCATATTTCCTGGATGATACTTCCTTTCTGGATCAGTGACTTGTACCTGTAGAGGCTCCATAAAAACGCCTATAAAAAATTATGCTAATTCACCAATAGTATATTTGGATCACCTCATTTATGAAGAAGAGCTTTCAAACTTACCTGTATTTGTGTGAACCTGCAAAGTACACACTTTTCCTGCTGAATGTTCCTCCGTTAATTTTCATGGAATACATAACTGATGACTTGCTCTTCCTATTTTTTTTTTTTTTCATTAGTAAGCAATGAGGTTTCTGCCAGTTAGAGCAGAGGTGTAATCACAGTTCTGATGAGCCAGAGTAACACTCCCATTGACTTAGTTTGGCCAGGACAGCAGCTGAAGATGAAGTTTGCGACCGCAGCACAGCTGGGGATAAACATTGCTGGTAATCTAATGTCAGTTCATCACCTTCAACAGAGAAGCAGCTTAACTAATGAGTAGCCTGGAAGAGGTGGAGAGGGTATGATGATGAAGAGTATTGTTTGGTAACCACAGAGGAAATGTTTTAATTATATTTAATGCTTAAACTGTTATGTCTGGTTAATATTTGTAACAGTCTAAACTAATAAAGCTTTGCAAAGTGACTCGATGCTCAGCAGAGTGATACCTTTGGTTATGTTAGTTGCATGATATAACCTCGTCCCTGTGGTTTTTAATTTTCTCTAACTCGTTCTTGAGATCTTAATTCAGAACTCTTTATTTGTTATGGGTCAAATATTTACTTTTAAAGGTAATGTGTTGTTGTAGGCTGATAGTCATATTGCAGAGGGTCTAAGTAATTTCTGGAGAAATTCACTTCAGGCGCCAAAGCCCAGTGATCATCAGATACAGTGATCAACAGATCAGAAATGCAGACAGCATTTCTCGGGGACAAAAACCCCTATGATGGGTTTGCACACATGCAGGTAAGTATATTCTGCCCAAACCCCCCTGCATTATTTTATTCAGTGTTTTTGGAGGAGGTCAGAAGTAAAGAGCATCTGAAAAAAGTCCTTGCACGTTGTGGTAGTGCAAGGCTATGAAAAGAGTCGTTCTTTAGACAGTTATAAATATTCTGAAATGAAGTCTTTGCTCTAGAACCTTGTGTTAGACAAAAAAATTCATATCCCATTTAGGGTTCAAGCAGCAAAATAAAAAGTTGCTGTTAAAAACAGAGAAAAGTGACCTAATATTCTACGTTAGTCAAAATTGCAAGTTTTAGCAAAAATATCTGGTTTAGGTATAACAGAGCAATGGACTCTAAAGGTGTATAATTACTAGTAAATGAGTCTCTCATTTACATAATTTTGAAACTGAACTGAGCTGAGCCATTGTGTGATTGAGAAGATCCTATTTTTAAAGGAATAGCTGGTATTTTTACATAGACATATGTGATGATAATACAAATAACATAAAATATCCAGCGTAACACAGATTACCCAACAGGTTATAGAAGAGTATTATATAAATGTCATGTTTTTTGCTTCTGTTGCTGAATTGTTCCAGATCCTGAATAATCTGAGGATCAAGAGGTTGCTTTAGAAGTGGTCTAGAATGTATTGGCAATGTATAGCAATGTATTTCTGTGCACCAGGGAATGTGAGAGTGCTCTGAGTTAACTGCAAAAGCAAAACATAATGAAGTAGATTTATATATTTATTTTCTGTTATTTAGACCTGTATTGGGCTTGGCAATGTGAGAAAGGGTGTTCCCTTGACTTAACAGCTTGACTGATTTGAGTTATTGTCGCAAGGTGTTGAATAAGAGTTTGAGCCTTACAAATGACCACGTCTCAGGGCAGCTGGTGGAGCCTGAGCACTGCAAGGCCTTTGGCAAGGAGCGTATCTGGAAGGAGGGACTGATGTGGTAACAGCCTTCCTTGACCAAGAAACCACGTGGATTGTTTTGAGAATCCAGAGTCCTCACATGGCATCTTCTGAGCAATGCTTTCGAGCTTCTAAGTTGGCAGGGAGATGTTATCCCAGCATGCAGATCAGGATGTACCTTCAGGTTTTCCTGTGGCTCAGCTGGGATGTAGTGGGGATAATGTTCTTGTGCTCAGGAATCACAGTGTCCCTTGAGGGACTTGCTGCTGCAGACGCAGCATCCCTTGGAACCCCGGCTTGCTTTTGGGATGACACTGAATCCAGTGTGAGGTGTTGATTCTGATCTCAGTGGGCTGAAAGAGGTATTTAGAAGACTAAGTGAGTAACCCAATGATTTTGTTGTCCTGGCATACTGGAGCTTCTGCAGTGAAGAGGAGATGTGTATAACCAGGGGGATCCATCTGGGGACTTTAGAATGAACTCCCAGCTTGTTTCTGCATCTTCCATCATAACTTTGGGGCATTTTTATTAAATCTTGTCTTTTTCCTACACAAACGTAACATCTTACACATGTGCAGTTCCATGACATTCTTACTGAATTACACACGTTGCACCCTCTGTGGAGGGAATGAGGGAACAAACAGTTGGATTTTGTAGTGCATTACTGGAAAATGCTGGGAGACTATTGTGGTAAATTAGCATAGAGTAGAATATATTCCTGACTAAATTTATACCACCAAATGAGAAGGGAATGGAAGTTGTGTTTTCAGGGTTCAATTAAACTCTTCTCAATGTATAAGTAGGGTTATAGAAATGTATATTTTATATGTATGTATATTATTTAAGTTAATAAATGTGAATATTTTTAAATATAAGCCTGAGCTCTTAGACAGTGGGTTTTGTATGTAGAATAGCTCTCACTTAATTACTTCTTTCATTGGAGAATGAAGTACTCTGGTGACTTCTGGGATAAATTAGTGGGTCAGTATCAAGCAAAGTAGCAATCCGGGCACTTGCTCTGAGCCTGCTTGGATGAGAGTTATGTTTTGGGTTTCCTATGCTCTTGGTTCAGCTTTTTTGCAAGTGTCTGAGCGTTCTGAATAAATTTTACAGGGCAGCTCTGTAGTTCGAGCAAAATGAATGTTGCATATTTTTATTTGGACAGATGGCAGTTTCAGAGCACTTACTAAGCAAGATAGAATTTTTGCATCTTACAGGAAGCATGTACAGATATATAATTTTATCATTATTTCATTATGTACTTAATGAACCGAATGAATGAATTGCAATGCAAATCCTGAATGTCTTGTGACCGCAGTTAGAGTGGAAGGTAAGTGTAAGATTGCTGTGGCATGTTTGTGTTCTTATATTTAACGATCATTGCAGAGCACAAGCTTCTCATGTCATGCAGAAGAAAATTGTGATCTGATAAGAATCTTACCAAAAGGAAGACAATAATCCTCTTAAGGATTCTTCTGTCTTAGGTCAGCAGGCCGTCGTGGGTTTTTTGCAAAGGTGTTTCTTAGTGTCTTGGAACTTATAAACGTTTTTCTGTGTTTTAGATTTGTTGCCATCTAGGGAACCTGGAAACAATGTACTGTTCATTATAAATGGATGGTCTTGCCATATTCTACTATTTGCCATTAGTTTACAATGAAAAAAAAAGTGTACGTGATGTATCAAGATAAGGCTGAAGCTGCAGTGTAATCCATCATTCCCTCTAAAATTAACAGAAACCAAGTCCAGAATAGAAGTGACACAAGCATAGCAGGGCCAAATTGAAATAATGAGCCGAGACTCAGTGTCTCTCTTGATGTTTTGGGTTCCAGTGCTCTACTAAGAACTTAGGAGTGGATGGAGGATGGCAGGGTCCTAGAGACTAGCTAGGCAACTAAAAATAAACTGAGAAGCAGCCTGGAGGACTGTTCAAGATTTTACAGGAAAGGAAGGCAGCAGTAGGGTGGTTCAGTGGAGCATTAAGTTACTGTTGTGCAGCTTTGCTCTGTGTCGGGTATTTGAGAAATCCCTTTGAAAACGAGATGGCTTTGTTTACGTGGTGTTCCTGTCTCTGGCCTTCGTGAGGTGGTTGGGGTAGAAGAGCTGAGCACATAGGAAAGTTCAGCAAATTTTCCATTTACATTTGCCCTGCTGGTAACTTTTGCTATCAAAATGTCTACAGAAAAACCTGAGTTTAATTCTGGTGTACAGCTCCTCCTGGTAAGGGCTGAAAGGAACCAGTGCAGGGTGGCACTACCAGTTAGAACTGAGCAAAGGTGTAAGGAGTAATACTGACTAATCCTGGAGTCTCAGGAAGCAACACTGCAAGGAGTTTTCATGTGGAGTCAGTCTTGTGTTTGTAGTGGAACATGATGCTAAAATTTGGCCATCTTTTAAGTTTGTGGAAATTTTGATTCTTAGACTAAGGATGTTCTAACACAGCTCTGGGAGCTCCAAAGCTTGAGCTGATTGTACAGTGTTTCAGTGTTGTCTCCCGGGGTTTTTTCTACACACCCAGCGAAATTAACAGGTTAGTGTCCGAAAAAAAACCCCAAAACAAGAAACCAACCAAACCCCCACCACAGATACTGTAAGTGGAAATATGCTTAAGTTTATATAAATACAGAAAGTAGAAGACAAACAGTGTGAATTTTTTTTCCTTACTTATTTAAAAGCACATTTACAATCCACTGCCTTTTCCCCCCTCTTTTTGGAGAAGACTTTGAAAAGCAACAGTCGAGTGTTTCGTATCTAATGGTAGAAGGGGTATAAGGCAGGAGGTGGGTGGCAAAGGTATCCTGGTAATTTTTTCACTACCTCATATCAGTATTTTCAGGTGGCAGGACAGTCATGGGCAGCAGCTCTCTCTGGTGACTGTTCAGCAAACTTGGTGACTTCAGCTCTCTGAAGGTTAGCTTGTACTTTGGAAGTACAGTTCAGTAATTATCTACTTAAAACAACTAGTATGAGTTTTCTGAGACAGAGTAAAAGAAACTTGAGTCAGTCCAGGAAATTGGCCGGAATAACTCTCAGTGTTTCAGCAAAGTATTTTCGTCTCATTTTGGGATTTTATGCCACGTATTCAGTTTAGGAAATTGAAATGTGTGTATTTTTGACAGGCTTTTTACTTTACTAAAAAAAAAAAAAAAAGAAATTACTAATAGTTGGTTTTGAAATATTAGTAAAAATTGGGGGGAGGAAGGGGGAGAAAGCAGCCTAGAAAACCTGTGATCTGCTTGGAGCTAAAATATAGGTGTTAATTTGATGTCTAGGCAAACTCACCATAAATAATGTAACGGGATATATTAAAGATGTCAGAGTGTCAAGAACCTCCAGATATGTGGCTGCTTAATCATATCTAGCCCCTAACCACTAACTCATTCATTCTTGTTTTGCTTAAACACTTTGAGCTCCTGTTTTTTTCCTTTTGAAATACTCTGCTATTTCATGGTGTTGTTTATCGTCCAATCAATTTTTCCTCTCTCATTCTTTTCCAAGTCTCCTGCTCCACTTCATCCTCTTTCTCTCTTGGTCTTTCAATAATGCTTTATGTTGTTTCCCTGCCTTCTTTTGCTTTCCACTCTGCCCTCTTCTCATAGCATTCACAGATGCTTTGCTGTTCTTCCATCTCTACTCAAATTTTTTCGTACATTCATCTACCCAGTCTTTTCCCATCAGTTTTTCTTTGAAGGCTTGTAATTTGACTCCTTTTCCATGCCTTCTCTTTAAAATCTTCTTTGACCTGGATCGTTTTTGGCTTGTGGGTAGAATAGGTTAGCTTTGACTGTCTTGGTTTACTCCATCAAACTCTTCCCATTCCTTGAAGAACTAATTGGGAAGTGTTGAAAGGGGCTGTCAGCTTAGCTAAGGAAGAAGGCATTGCTGCTTGATTATGAAAAGACATGGTTAGTTCTGAGTGGTGATTATTAGTACTAGCATAAGGGATGCTAGATATGGCCAAATATCTTGTGAGTCCCTATTTTTGGAGGACCTAGAGCAGCAATTGGTGTACTGAAATGCCCTGCCAACCTTGTCTTCCATTAACTGCTCCGGAATTCTCACTATTCACTATGTATTTCCTTGATTACATATTATTATCCAAGATGTTTGATGTAACTGTTTCATAACAAGATTTCTCATGTTAGGTTAGTGATGAGTGAGAGTACCCAAACTTGTAAAGCCAGGGCGCCCTGGAAGCTCTCTGCTCACTTGAGGGTGCACGTCATCAATGCCAATTTGCACCAATAAAGTCCTTTTGCAGCGAGTATTGACCTAATAATGTTTTGCTGTGGCTCATCAGTAGCTTTGACAACCAAACTTGTAGTCTTGGTCCACTTCCAAACTGAAAGATGTTCACAGCACAGACATCATTGGTGGGATTAACAAGTGTTGGTCACAGATTAACAAAATGTGGCCTAGGGGAATCTTTCCATCGAAACTTTGACTGCTGTGGCTTTGGATTGAGCTCTGTGGGTGAAAGTGAAGAGGTTTAAGCTACTGCCTGCACCGTGCCCGCTGTGAGAGTAGGCAAAACGTTTAATTGAAGCTTCACGAAGTTTAAAAGTGTGGTTTTTAAAAATATGCTTTATTAAATACTTTTTATTGTCAGTTTGATTTTAATTCTTGGTCTTGTGATGAAGGAAACAGCAGCCCTTCATCCATGTGTTCTTTTCAGAGTCTGAAGTTTGTAAGATTTTACATACATGAGTAAAGGCAGAATTTTTATTAATGTGTTTAAAAGTGTATCTGCATTGTAAAATTTTGGCAATGTCTATGACTAAGAATATATGCCTGTTAAGGAGTGTCCCCTGTTGCTTGTAATGCTGCCACATCTGCACTCAAGGCACTCAAATGAAATGTTAGATCTACACTAAGTTCTGAATACTCACCCCAGTAAATAATGTTTGTTGGAAACCTCTGTAAAATGATCAGGGTGTGTTGGTAAGGAGTAGGAGGGATTCCAGTATCCCTGCAGAACTACCCAGGAGATTCCCACTTGGTGAGAACTTGTTGGGTTTGATCAGGGAGAAATTTACGGTCAGGGAAATAATTCTCAATTTTGCAACTGATTATCCGAAGAGTCGCAGATTGTCAGGGAATTGGTGGACTATGTCCTGTGTTGTATTTCTAATGGTGCAGTTCAAATGTGCTGGAAATGGGACGTTAATGTCGTGCTTTTCTTGTGCGTGTTCACTCGGGAAAGTCAGCTTGAGTTTGTCCCACTGTATTTATTGCTGTGTGAATAATTGCACTGGTTGGGTTTTTGGAACACAGTGCCCAAGTGCTGCCCTGCTTGTATAATTATTAAGTCTAGAGAATGAGTTGGGATAACAGCTTTGAAAAAATAAAAAGGCACCTATTATAAATGAATGATTACTGGCTTGGCAAAGCATTCATAATATTGACAGCCAGGCAGGAAAATTAAGTGAATGCTATCAGGATAGTGATTATTTTTTCTCAAGAAGTGTGTGTGTAAGAAAAAGAGGGCCAACATTTGTACTTCTTGAGATCTTATGACCAATATTACATTGTGAGAAGTGGCTTGTTCTGTATGACAGGACTGTGAGTTACCACAAGCTTTGAGCTGGGGGCCACTGGACCTTCCCTTGAAGTGAGCTTCTCAAAGAAAACCAAAAGGCTTTCAAATTCAAATTTTCAAGTTTTATTTGAATGAAAAAGCTCAAAAGGCAACTTCTTATGAAATAAAATCTCCGCAGTGCTTTGTGAAGAATAGATGTAGGCAGAGATTTGTGCACAGCTCCTGCCTTGTGCAGGTGGGTCCTTGCTGCAGGTTATGTTGGATGAGGTGGCTTTGTGAGTGGCAGCGAAAGGAGAGACATTTGTTTGGGGTTTTGGAGCTTTTTTGTCACAAGGAGATTTTATTTAACTAGAAAAGGAATGGTCCTAGGTCTATTTAGTAACTGCAAGACGAGGAAACTGGAGAAAAATTGAGGAAATACTTTGCCATTAAGTTGAAAGGGAAAGTAGAAATCTTGCCATTTAGTTGAAAGAGGAAACAATCTCAGAAGTGGAGTGAATACAGAGTTCTCAGATGTTGGGACAGTATAAGGAAGTGCTTAAAGTCAGGGTGAATAAAAAAGTTACTATTATACACTCTTTTCCCTTCTGGAGTTTGGTTTTAGTGTGTATTTTTATTTTTTATGTTTAATGTGGTGTTTGCTTTTACTGTCATACAGGATGATGCCGATTCTTTATGCAAATGCCATCTTCAAGCTAATGGATACCAGTAATGTATATACTGGAAGCAACAGTTATTCTGAGGGCATTTTGATTTGAACTATTCATAAAAGTTCTGATAGTGCATGTGTGGGTGCAGGGCAGCATGTGTGAGTGTCCTCTAGTTCTGCTTAACGCTCCATGTGTAGTCTGCATCATTTGTCTCGTTTTATTCTGGTTCTGGGCCCTGCACTGCCCTGTGTCTGCAATCCAGTGGCTTTTCCTCACAGTTGCCACGCTGTTTTAAGCAGCTCAATCCCTCCCTCCATCTTCACTTCCCCTCCTTGTACCCTTCATTGCAAAACCACAGGCTGGAGTGGGTCAGGGAGCCAATCCAGGTGGATTCCTCTTTCCTTGGCTGTTCCCTTGCCAGGGAGAGGAGAGCCATAGCTCCGTTCTCTGGATGCAGTTTCTCTGGGGCATAGTTTGCTTTCTAGGAGCCAAAATGAGTTACTTGTAAATTACTTTAATTAAAACATGAATGCAGTAAAAACATGAGTATGTTTTTATTGATGTTTGAGACTTGCAGTAGAAGTGTGCTATCAGGTTTTGTGTCTTTAATTGATAAAAGGATGCAGAAGACAGAGATTTATGAGAAGGGATGGGCTGGTTGGATTAGGATTATTTTGGGAAAAGGCTATTAAGAGAGAAATGGAATTGCTTTGGCCATTTTGGAATTAGTACTTCAGCCCTTGCAGTAAGAATTGTTAGTCCATATCTAAAAAAAAAAATTACAGCACTTTCTGTCAGTTTTTCTGATAACTTTATAAAAACTTGATGCTGTTAAAGGCTCTGATTCTGTCTTATTATAATTGTTCAGATGTATTAGTGGTTGCTTTCACTAAGCCAATTTCTCTTGAATCTGTGAATACTCACTGTATTTCAAAAGCTCTGTACAGTTTTAAATGGCTAAAGAGAAAACTGACAAGCTTGAAAATTAAATTGTAGCAAGGACCTTCTGAAAATGAGGAAGAGTTCTCACAGTCATCCAGACAGAAGTTTATCTTCCTTTAAATTTTGATTTTAATAAATGTGTACTTCTTTGTGCATTGGACGTAAATCCCACATGCCATTTCGCAGTGTAATTTTTATTTTATTTTATAGGCTATTAAAGTGTTATATGTATTTACACAGATTTATTAGAGCAGTTGCTCAGTTTTCAGTTTGTTCATCTGAAAGCAGATACAGTGGAAATTTTGGGGCCTGAATGTTTTGCTGTGTGTTAAAACAGGAGTAAAATGTTGCAGAATTCATTGAAAGCTCTGAGTATCTGCTGAGAAGAAAATGATGTGCTGTTTCTCATCAGCTCACTGAAAACATCTGTAAGGAAGTGCATGGTTGTGTTAAGCAGCTCAGCTTTGCTGTGGGGCTCTGTAGGTCTGTGCCCCAGGTACCAGAAAAAGAACACTCCTCCCTCCACCCCTCAAACCCCCAAAACTAATAGCACTATCTCTGTGGGAAGGCTGGGGTCACAGAATACTGATTTTATTTATGCTGCCCTTTTCTTGTCTTAGGACCCTCTAATTTTTTACTCCCCTAATTTTTTAATTTATTAATTTATTCCCATACTTGTCCTGTTTCCAAGTACAAAAACCCCCTAGGCATTAGGTGTTAGCCTGTTCCCAAGGCACCCCAAATTCCCAAGAATAATGAGAAAAATTACGGAGTGAAACTTCTTGCAGTTTTATTCTCTAGTGTGAGAGGTAACTTAATAAAGAAAAGCCAATATGACCAGAACAATTGGTTTGTGAGGTTTTTATTTTGTGGGGATTTGAGGGTTGTTTGTTTGTTTGTTTGTTTGTGGGTTTTTTGGTTGGCTGTGGTTTGGGTTTTTTTGTTTGCCCCTATGTTTCACATGGCTTGTTGACGTAGTTAGACTCCCATGAATGTCTTGTAGTGTTCTGGAGTGGTTTTTCTTGAGCAGAACTTAATTATGTTTTTCGTTTTGTTCCCACACTTCCATGTACTTAACTGAAGAAAAAAAAAAGGAAAACAAACTTTTATTGCTTATTTTAATACTTCAGTAATTTAAAAATTTTTATTTAATACCAACTCCATTTAAAATGAGTGTAATCTTGAGTCATATATATGAGTCTGGTTTTAACTTGTGCTGAATTGTATCTTAAGGGATTCCCATTTGATCTCAGACTGTTTTTCTTTGACTATAATGTCCTTGTTGGCCAAAGCAAATGCATACAAGTCATGTAGAACAGTGCAACCAAAACCCCATTATGGCCATGTAACAACAGAGATTTTATCGATACCTCTTACAGCTTTTCAAGGTTTGTGGTGTGTTATAGATAGTATAAGAAGGAGTGTAACTTTTAAAAATAATACTATTGAAATGTAACCAACTGCAACTTCATTTTTTTCTTCTTTTCAGCTTGTATTTAGACTCTGTCTTTCGGAAGAAATTGTTAATCAAGTAACTGTTGCCTGCTTGCTAATAACAGTGAATTCTGAAGTCCATTTTCTTGCTCTGGATTATTTGAACACATGTAGTCAAGAAAGCAGTCACAAGGACTTTGCTTCCCCAGGCCCTTTTATCTTCTGTAGGGTGTAACCTTAGAAAGGTGGTGAAGAAGAGCTCTTTTTTGTAATGGGTGAAGGCTAATGAGTTTCTGTCTCCATGGCTCATCTTGGGTTTCAGCTCTGGCTGCTCTGAGTGTCTGAATGTGTGAGAGAAATGTGGCCATTGGAATGGCTTTAGGGTGACCTGCTTTGGGGACCTTCAGTGTTCTGGAGGTGTCTGGGGAGGATTCTTCTCCTGTGTAGCTCTTGTTGGGGTTCTGCAGGACATGTTTCTTGCATCTTCTGTGCCACAGATGGTTGTAGCCTTTGGGAACGTGGGCTGGACAGTTCTGATGATGAAGTGTGGTGTCATAACTCTACCACGTTTCCCCCTACACCTTGATTTCCTCTGGACACAGATGTCACAGAACTTACCCAGGCCTAATGAATATGAGATTGGTGAGTGCTGCCCAACAGCATCAGTTAAACTTCACCAAGATTTTGGTGGTTCTGGGCAGGATGCATTTCGCTACCTTTTGAATCCTGTCACTGCTGCAGTGCTGTGAACAGAGAAAGGTTGAATAAACCATTGC
This sequence comes from Platyrinchus mystaceus, assembly GCA_035041135.1. Taxonomy (NCBI): domain Eukaryota; kingdom Metazoa; phylum Chordata; class Aves; order Passeriformes; family Tyrannidae; genus Platyrinchus; species Platyrinchus mystaceus. The sequence continues at coordinate 57,736,210 of JAWWLV010000179.1, forward strand.
ATCTTTATTTGTACTGCAATCCGTGTTTATTCTTTTCAGTGTTTGAACATTGTTTTTAATTAAATTTAAGCCCTGTGTTTAATTAAAACAGATTCACCGTACTTAAACCTTAAAACTACTTAAAACTACCATACAATTACTAAGAGCTTCCAGCGTTTACCAAGTATTCCTTACTTATACATACTCTTGTGTCAGCATTAAGAAATTCCATCTTACATTGGCTTTTTACTGGTATGTCCAAGTTTTAAGAAAAAAGTATCAATTCTTTCCTGTTGAAATTTTTCTAATTGAGATCAATTTTTTCATTTGCATGTTATATTGTGACTTGGAAGGTCATTTGCAGGATTTTGGTGCTAAGACAGGCATTGGTGGTTTTGTTTTGTTTTGTTTTTTTTAAAAAAAAGGCAGATCAAAGGGAGTGAAGTGCTCCCTAGTCTGAGGGAAGACTTGCAGAGTGAAAATGTGTATTTCATTCCTGCAACTTTCTGCTATTGTTAGCCTCTTGTGTACATGAACATTGGATAAAGAAAGCTGTCTATATATTCTTTTGATGCATTTGGTAAACTAACCAGCTATTAAAATGCTGACATGCCTTTTATTTTTTTATTAAGTCTTTTTATCTGCTGACAATTAAGAAATCAGAGCAAAAGTAGTGAATAGTACATTCTCCTTACTTTATTGGTCGAGCACATGCTGTTTTTTGTGAAAATGTTCCTATTGATGCATGTTATGTGTTCATAGTACAGCAAAAAAATCCTTATTGTGTTTCTGTGCAATTGATTTTGCTGTGAAAAGTGTCAGTGTGGGGGTAATGATTGAATCTTAAAACTTGTTTGTGGAATTACAGTCTTGCTGTGTATTCATATATACGTATTCATGTATATTCATGTAGGGTTATAATTGACATAGTGTTTTTAGAAATATAAATTAATCAAGCTTGATGTGTTTGACAGTTCTTTCATCCTTCTTTGGTGTAAGTGAACAGTGGTGAATGCCAGCCTCTGAGTAGTGGTGTATTGTAAAATGAAATCTTCAATGCTGTTGTGTTTGCATTCTCCACTTAAGGCTGGACTTTCTTGGTGAACTTTATTTTCCTAATAGTCAGTGATGACTAAATTTCTTGTGCAGTATGTTGAAGATCTCAACCACGCAGCAGTAACACAGTTCCTGTAAGCGGTTCGTATGTTAATGTGAACTCTGTTTTACAAAAATTGTATGAATGCTGCTTTCCTTTGAAATTGATCTTCAGAAAGAAATCCTGTTTTGTATAATAAGATGCCAGACTCACAAAGATTTCCTTTCTTGTTTCATAGACGTTCCATCTTCAGAGCAGCCTGAACTGTTCCTAAAGAAACTTCAACAGTGCTGTGTCATTTTTGACTTCATGGACACGCTTTCAGACCTTAAAATGAAAGAATACAAGCGCTCCACTCTTAATGAACTGGTGGACTACATTACAATAAGCAGAGGCTGTTTGACAGAGCAGACTTACCCTGAAGTAGTTAGAATGGTGAGTTCCTTCTTTCTCATGGTTTCTTTAAATCCACTTGCAGTTCTAGTTACGTGTTGTGGGCGAAATTGAACCTGGAGTAGGTGGATTAAATGAGGCCTTTGGTTTGTATTTGCTGCTAGACATCACTTGGGGATAATTCTCCAGAGACAAAAATGTTAATTTTTATATATTCTTAATTAAAGTCAAGGAGATGATGGTTATTTATAATCACAAATCTATGAGAGGAAACCTGGATTGTTTCCTGATGGAGAAAACCAGCAGCCATAAAATCGGAGTCTGTTATGTTTCCCCCCATCTGCCCTTTCTCTCCTCCCCAGTATAAATAATGGAATAATTTTTGCAAGTTTCTTATCTTTCTTTGAACCTTCTCCAACCTCCTGAGTGTCTACTTTAGGCAGAGGTAGCTTGAAGTATGCACAGATAATAATTTTAAAATAATAAATGCTAAAAATATTATATAGGATTAGTGTGAAAATTTCCTGGTTGTGGTTTGTGGATTTATTAGCAGCTGTTGTTAGAGTGAGCAAGATTACTCAGCAAAATAAAGCCATACCTTGTATATAGAAATTGTCAAATAATAGTTTTTCATTCAGTGTAAAAATGGAAACAGTACCAGATGCTACGTGGTGAAGGTTTGTTGGATTGGCAAAATCAATCACTGCTTTAAAGTGTTTGTTCTGTACTACCATACAGAACCCTTAAAACCCATTACCTAAATGAAGAGGCAATTAGTTAAATATAGATTTGGTGATGTTGGTTTCCTAATGATGGTGTGTGAACATGGAATCCACTGGCTGTGTGCTGTAAAAAGAAAAGCATAAATAGATTTTACACTGCATTATATATGCTCCTCACTTCTTTTCTGACACACAGATACATGCTGTGTTGCTCGTCTGTAATACTTAAAAATAGCTGTAAATTGTGACAGAACCACCAAACAGTTAATCTTGAAAGGGAAAAAACCCAGAATTTAGGGGTATATGGAAGAATCTTAATATGGCTTCTCTGTGTGTGTGCATTGTCAGAAAGCCTATAATTATGTGATCACATTTTTCCCCTTCTCCCTCACCCTCCCTTTCCTGCTTCTGCTCTGGACCAATCTTCTGAATGAAGTGCTTTTCAGTCTGTTGTGTTGTTTGTTCAGCATGTGGTCTCATGCACCATTCAAATACTGTCAGAATACAGAATGATTGGTTCTTTGCTCAGTTCTTCAGCTGCTGCTGCACCGTAGTATCAAAATTGTTTGCCAGTGTTTTAATCTCCTGTGTATCCCCTGTGATGAACAAAGTGTATCACACCCTTTGCATGGACTGGACAGTGATGCACAGATAACTTCAGAAAAATGGGGGACTTTTTCTGTGAGTAGCAGGTGCCTCTTCAGAGAATCTGGTAATTCTTTTTAGCATTTCTGTTACTGAGGTTCTGTTCTCATGTTGGCTTTGGTTATAGTTGTTTACTGCAGCAAAATCTGTTGAATAAAAACTCTGCAAGTTAGTGTTGTCTTAATATGGGCCCCAAGAAACAACAAGAATTTGATTGGTAACTGCTCATAAAGTTAAATATGAATCATAAATTACAGTCTATGAAACAATCTGATCTTGAACTGCAAAAGAAGCGCAAAACCCCTTTGGTAGTATGTCCTACACTGTCCCTGTAGGACATGTGTGTTAATTCACACAACAGGTTTTATCTTAAGGAAATGATGCATTGCCTAAAGAGTTTGCAAAGCATGGTTTTAAATAATTTCCTTAAATATAGTTTATGTCTATGATGTGGAGGAGTCACTGGAAATAAAGATATGGCCTGAATGTTTCCAGTGGATTTTGTAGGTATTTGCTAATGGAGCTTCAGGGATTCTGTTTCAACTTAGCTCATTTTTGATGGACAGCTGTACTCTCTTCCTTTCATTGCATCATTTCCTTCTTCAGTCTACTTCCTTCTGCCTTACATTTGGGCTCCAGTGCTGAACCCAAGCTGTCTTTCCTCTTCATTGCCATGGTATTGAAGCAGGGGAGGACTGCAAATATTCTCAATATTCCTGTGTCTGGCTACCCATTGGCCCTGACTGCCTAAACCTGGATTTTTTACAAATAAAAAGATGCTTAAATATTTAGGGAAGGGGACATGTTCTTTCCTAAAGAATTTCCTAAGTAATAGCATTTAGATTTTGTAAGCAGTTCTGGCTTGCAACAGCCACCTGTGCTTTGTTGAAGGTGTAAGCTCTTGGACAGCTGGAGTCCCCTAGTTGTGCCTGTGGTTTTGGTGCATGTGCTGCTGGAAAAACACTTTGGTGATTGTATTCCATGTGAGCAGGATGCTGTGCTCTGGTATTGAATTTATGTGAGTGAATCCATAGCAGATGCATGAATGATTTCTGTCCATCCTCCCAACAAATGCTAATGCAGCATTTCTACTAAACCACATCACCAGGACCTTTGTGGCTTGCAGGTTTTTTGTACTTTGCAGATATAGTCTATCTGGTAAAAATGCTTTGTTCCCCTCCTTGTCTTTGCCTATAAAAGCCAGACTTCTCCAGCACTTTGATTACAGTTACATGGGCCTTAGAGGGAAAGGTAGGGCTTGTAATATTACACAGAGTAAGTTTGCAGTACATACTGCCTGGTCAAGAGACAGCATTAGTCACTTTGTCCTGAAGCCTTGTGTTTGGTGTAACCTGTTCTTTGCAGTTAAGTGCAATTCTTGTTTTGAGCAGATTGGTGCCCATGATCTGAGACAGAATTAACTGTGCCCCGTTGACTCTGTGAGTGCAACTGCTGCCTTTGTCTGCTCTCGGGGATTTTCACCAGGGTCTCCAACTGTGTTCACAAAAGAGCTGTCACGTTGACAATCTCAGACCTGTCATGACAGTGAAGAAAACAGCAGTATCTATGTCCTGACCAAATTAGTGTCCCCACTGACTGCCTGCCACAATTGTCATGGGAGTGTTTTGATTGAAAGACCAGGATCTTAAAACTGATCAAAACAGAGCCCAGGTGTTCTTTGTCCCTTTGGAAGGTCTCTTCCCTTTATGTGTAGTGTTTATGAATCTAGGAATTAATATTTCCTGCTTGACCCTTTGAGCTACTGTGATTTGGAGGTGAAGGGAAAAAAGAAGCTCTTTTGTAAGTTTTGGTATCATGTAAGGGCAGGAAAAAAAAAGGCCCACCAGTCTGAAATCGGTATTTTAAGTTACTAATATTTGTAGAGAAGGATTAATGGCTAAAGTGTTTTCTCATCTTACTTTTTTTGAACATATTAGATAATTAATAACTGTGGAAGAAGCTTTTTTTGTTTTAAGATTTTATAATGTACATGTCTGTTATTGATCTCTGTGTCACAAACAGGGAATCTGGCTCTGTGGATACTGGGCTAGAAAAAGGTTGTCAGTAAAATTATTCAGAAGATCTGAGACTTCTAATTGCTTCTAAAATGTGGTGGTGTTTTGACATAAGGATTTGAAAAAACAGTCATTTGTGGTAGCCAGCATAACTCCTGGGTATTTTTTATGCCAACCATCTGAAATTCATGCCATTAAAGCCTTTATCTGTATTTGCAGTATCACATATTTTCATCTTGTTCTCCTGAGCATATGATATGATGTTGCATATAGCTAAATGTGAAATCACTTGGCTCTTTGCCAACCTGTGTGCAAATCTGCTTCTTTAAACCTCTCTGTTTAGCTTGATACAGTGTTGGGCATGTTAATTGTTATTTAAAAAAAAAAAAACAAACCAAAATAAAATTGAATTTCCTAATGGCCACCAAAGCAAGTTGCAGCGGCCTCGTCACTGTCATCAATATCAGTTGATGGGAAGAGGGATTGGGATTTGTGTTAATGGCCATGAGCTGGAGAGATTTATTCAGCAGGGCATAGCTCAGCACGCTTCCCCTGCAGTTTGATGTGTTGTTCAGAAGGGCAGAGGACATTGCTTAGAATTAGGTAAGTCTAAGGAAAAAAGGCTCTTGCCAATTAAGCCACGCTCTGCTAAGAAGGAAATGGCAGTATTAGGACTTTATGAGCCAATAATTGGACACTTAAGCTGAAATTTGTTCTAGTCAGAGCAAAATGAGGAGGCTTAAACTAATGGTACTGATTTTGCTGGTAGATTAAGCAATGGTAGTTGAATGAAATAAATGTTTGTTATTATCTGTAGTATCCTAAAGGGTGTCTGTAGTGGAGCTGTTCATGTTTTCTGGGTGTTAAGATATAGATTGAGGAAACTGATTTATTTAATTTAAAAAATTGGATGGGAAAAATCGACAAGCTGTTAAACTGAGAAATCTGGATGAATTGTTGGTGAGCAACCTCTCAGCTTTCCAAAATTGTAGACCCAAGCCCTGACATTTACCTGGGATGTTTACACAACATCCAGGAGCGATTGCCAGCCCATAGGAGATGGTGAATGAAACTCTTCCGGGACACACCTTTTAGAATGGTTCTGAATTGTTCTCCTCTCTTCTAAGTGCTGAAATGCTTTTGGCTTCCCGTTGTCATCTTTATGTTTTCTGTAACGACAAGTCAAGTAAAATAGGACCGTAATTTCTATACAGCCAAAGTGAAACATCACATGTCATGAGGTGTAGAAAACTGTGTTGAGCAACACAGGGGAAGAAACTTGTTTAAATCAATACCTAAATAAACACAAAAAAGTGCGTTTTAAAGGTCAGATTCTGGTTTTCTTTCCTTTTTTCTTTCTTTTTTTTTTTTTTTTCCCCTGTTGTCTCTTTACTGGCATAAATCTAGAGCAATTGCATTCCTTTTACTGCAGGTTTGTCTCAACAGATGTGAGGGCAGAGCCTGTTCAGGACTTTGTTTGTGACAGACCTGTTAAACTTAAAAAATATCTTGTTAAGCCATGATTTTTTTAGCATGTTAAGGAACCTATTTTTAGGAAGTGTTCTGACTGTAGACTTCATAGGCATTATGAATCTTTTTATTTTCTATAGCTTTAGCTGTATCTTATGACTAAGTATGACATCTTGGTTGCTAAATGTTCATCCTGTTTAGGGTTTTCTGTGTTAAAATGTTCTTGGATAGAGATTTTTTTGCAGGTCTACCTATATCCAGTCTACCTTTTTGATTTACCAGAACCCCTGTGCATATGTTCCTGTTGGTTCTTGCATTGGATTTCAAAGTATAGTACTGAATGTCATTTTGACTCTTAAGAGAAATAAATTAAATCATAGACTCTCACAAGAATTGACAAAGAATGTGTCTTTTCTAATAGAAATTTTATATCAGTTGAGGAATTCTGTAAAATTTTAGGAATTAATCTTAAATGCAGCTTGAATCAGTAGAAGTGGAACAGATTGTTTTGAAGCCATCTGAGATGCTGAAAGGAAAAATTCAGTGTCTTTTGACACCCCCCAAATGCATTTTGGTTAAACGCTGTTGTCACGTACGTGCAGCAGTGATGGAGCAAGCATGCTATTGTTACAAAAAAAAAGGGAAAAATCACATAGTATTTTCAATTCTGTTCTTGTTTCTTTAGTGTGAGGGTTATCAATTCTGTAGAAGCAAGAAAAGAATCTTTGATTTCTTTTATGTATTATTTCCAAATACCTTTGTTAGATGTTTTTGTTATTCACATTCTTTATAAACCTAGTTCGTACAAACTCCACAGTGCTTATTAAAAGAAGTGGCTCTGATGTTCTGTTCTCCTCTCAAAAAATCAGTTGGAGGCAGCTCCTCTTGAAGCAGTTGGCCCTAATAATTTTTCCTGACAGTGTGGAATTACATTTACCTGTATCTGTTATTCCTGCAGTTGGTTACTTAGACCTTGCATCCATCAAACTTTATCTGCATAATAGTACAGAGAATGGGTCTAGAGCAGAGAAATAAACTGGACAAAGAGTTTCTTGCTCCAAGAGCTACTTATATAGACTGCAGCTATTATTATTATTATTATTATTATTATTATTATTATTATTATTCCTTTATATGCTGTCTAGAGTTCAAGTTCACGTACTGGCTTTCACTTCATGTGGGACCTACTCTAGAGGTGAGGGGCTCATTCTGCTGGTCCCGTGCTTTAATTTGTCCAAGATACTTGACCTACTGCTGTGATATGCTGGTTTGTATTATATAGAATTAGCTGGGCACACATTAAATAAGTAACTTTTCTATTGGATCATCTCAAAACTTAGGTACATGCAGAGAGATGAGTGGGGTTTCTGTTAGAGGACCCTCCCATGGTCAGGTCTGGGTGACCTGGAGTGGGATTTCAGAGCTCCAGTTTCCAGCAGCAAGAAGCTGTACCGGAGGTGCTGCCTGGGGATGGATCTGGGCTTACCCTTCTAATTCAGATCATAAGTGTCTTAATCCACTTTGATTCATGTGATAGAGAACAAGATTAGAACAGGGGGTAATGGCTTTAAACTGGAAGAGGACAGAGTTAGATTAGATATTAGGGTGGAATTCTTGACTGTGGGGGTGGTGAGGCCCTGGCACAGGTTGCCCAGAGACGCTGTGACTGTGCCATCCCTGGAAGTGTTCAAGGCCAGGTTGGACCTGAGCAACCTGAGATAGTGGAAAGTGCCCCTGCCCATGGCAGGGGAGTTGGAGCAAGATGATCTTTAAGGTCCTTTCCAACCCAGACTGTTCTGTGATTCTGTGAGAAGTCTCAGGGTTTGTAAATTGGGTTCCTTTTAGACAAAACCTCTATTGCTGGAGTGTAGCTAATGCTTTTTTCAGTTCAAGAGATTACTAGAAAGAAACCCCTCCCTCCAAACAGATGTGATGTGGACATTGCACCTGAGCACCAGCTCTTTTGTTCTACAGACTCATTCCTCTTGCAGTTCCCTGCCAGCAGAAGCATTGCCCAGGAATCTCTGGTTTGCTGCTTGCTCATCTGTGTGGATGGAAGCTGCTACCACCACCAAAGTGGGTGATGGTAAACTAACAATTTAGGAGCCCTGATCTAGAGCTAAATTGTTGCATGTTATTCATTGAATTTTAGAAGACTTAAAGGTCAAGAAAAGATGAGAAGGATTGTTTTTCCCCCCAGCCTGTGATCTGGGTTGTTGACTGAGTTCACAATCCCATGTAGTTCATTTTGATGCAGCCAAGTCAAAAGTAATGCTGCTGGGCAAAAAGAAAGCACATAATAGTAAGCCCTGAAAGACTGTATTCAGGCAAGCAGTGGTGCAGAAAAGGACCTGAGCATTGTGGATTGCTATCATGAGCATCTTAATATGAATTTCTGGTACAGTGCACTGTTCAGAGAAGTGAATGTCAATAAATTAATACAACAACATGCAGGAAAAAAGATGGAGATGGTCTGGCTTTTTATATTTAACCCAATGCACTTGTGCACAGGTGGGAGGTCAAAGGAAGGAAGCAAAAATAATCACAGCATTAAAAACAAACAGAGAAACCAGCAACTGCCTGGGTTCAGGAGCTCTGTTTTTCCATTTAAGAGCGCAGAGCTTGAGAGGTGTCACCTCTATATAAAAATACCTATATATAGATAGACACATACTGCATATGCAAATATGTATATATGTACAGATGTAAGAGAGATCTAGTGGTTTAATGAGAATCAGTGGGAAATCAGGCAGATTCAACCTTGAAATCAGAAGCAATGCTGTAGTTAAATAGTAATAAAACTTCAGGAGAAGAGAGCTGGTGGAATCATTTACGATCTTTTAAGATAAAATTAGATACCACAGTTTGTAAGATGTGCTTTAGTCAAACTTCTGGGAACAATTCAGCGAGTTTTATAGAGGGATTATAACTGAGTGACTGCAGTCACAAATTGCTTCAGGCTGTAGAGCATGTAAATCCATAAACAATATTAAAAAACCCCACATATGCAGATATGTTTCAGAAGGACAAGTTCAGTGTCTTTTGCAGGGGCCAGTGTTGTCTCTGGGTTAGCATGGCTTCATGTTACAGCTTAATTACATTTTATTGTTAATGTATGTTTATTATGCACAGCAGTTTCAACACTGTGTGCAGAGATACTGGGTTTCAATTTTGTATGTACATGGGGTTTATTTGGATGATTCCAAATTTTTCATTGAAGAACAGGTGTTCCCTGTGAGCTACATGGGTATTCACTTACCCTGGTTTTATATAGGGAATATATTAAACTTCCCGGTGTTTGTGTTTGTTTTCATTTCAGGCTTCATTCAGGAAAACTATTACTGATGAAAATCTTTGTTTCAAACAGCACAGAGTAGGAGTGCTCAGCTGCAATTGAATTTGTGAAGTGTTTCTGTTACAGCATTATCATTTTTATAGCACTCCAATGAGGGACAAAGAGGGAACTTCTCAAAGCATGCATTTTGACTTCAGACTTGAGCCTCTTAGTTCTTTCTTTTCTTAAAGGTATTTCGAATATAAATGCAGTGATAAAATCAAAGCTTTCTTGAAGCTTTATACTTTTAGCTGTATATCCATCGTTTTGTAGTTCTGCATTGCCAGCTACCAGTCATCAGATCTGCTCAGAACTTGCAGCTCAGTCTCTGTGGGGGTATCAGGAGCCTTTCTGGCTTTTTTGTTTTTAATGAATTGACATTGTCTTGAAATTGCCTGGAAGAGTTTTTGTCTTGTTTCTGATTGGAGTTAGATCAGATGTTAGGAGGAAATTCTTTACTCAGAGGGCAGTGAGGCTCTGGCACAGATTGCCTACAGAAGCTGAGGATGCCCCATCCCTGGAGGTGTTCAAGGCCAGGTTGGAGGGAGGTTGGAGCAACCTGGTCTAGTGGGAGCTGTCCCTGCTCATGACAGGAGGTTGGAATGAGATGACCTTTAAGGTCCCTTCCACCCCAAACCGTTCCTTGATTCTGTGAGTTGTGCCCAGCTGACACACTGACATAGAGCTTAGAGGTTTCTGGGCATCTCCAGTCTAAAAATCTGCATTTCCCATCTGATCTTGAAAATTTTAGATTCAGTGCCAATGGGTAGATTTAGCTGCTTTGTTAAACTGGTTTCTGGACCTTGGGTGCTCAAATTCTGTGTGGCGGGGCAGCTGGGATGTGCTTTCCTGCACCCAGTTTGGTGTGTGCTTCTGAAAGGAACAGTCATGGAGGAGAGTGTGCTGATATTTTTGAGGACAGAGAGGGGAGATCTGCCATGATAAAACTTTCTAGAATATTAAGAGGTCTGGTTTGCCTTACAAAAATATCATCTGGGCTTGGTTCCTAATCCAGTGGCAGACGGAAGTCAGTATTGATCCATAGTCATTTGTGTTGGCTATGGGAGAAGAATCATCAGGGACTGTATATACAGGCTGGCAGGGATGTCCTTTGGCTTGATGATCCAAGAGAGGTCAAAAGAAAAATGATTCAGCTATCCAGCTGAAGGAATTTTGGCATGCTGCTTGGGCCCAGGGATAAATACTAAGTAGGTACCTTATGCCTATCTGAGAAAAATTCTTTCCAGATTCTGTGTAGCGTATTCCCATCTTGGTGTGGTGGCTGTCAGAGTCTCCAATGTACAGCTGGGCAGTTCATGCATGGAAGAACTTGGTGCCTTTGGTTCTCCCTTAGAGGCTTATAAACATTAACCACCCAGAGGCTACTGATTTAGATAAGCATGCTATAAATTGACACTGCATGTAAATGAGCTGTCGTGCTGTGTTGTGGTGATTAATGCAGCTGTAATGGCACACATTATCTTTTAAAGTTATGATAACCTGGGGAAATCACTTAAAGATAACCTGTTCTCTCTCTTCTCCTTGGGAGAATATCTGCATTTTGGCCCCATGTAGCTTATCCTTACTTCTAATGCAAAAATAGAAAATTAAAGAGAGCAAAGTGTATATATACTAGGATCATGTTCTAGCTTTCATTGCATTTACTCCTGCATGTTAATTTTCTTATGCAAAAAACCTGCTCTTGAGTTGCCTTGAGACTGGAGTTTTTTAATAGGCACTCTCTGGAAATCATACTGGTTTTGTTCCAAGCTCAAGATCCAGGTGTCAGTGCTGGCACTTAACTAATCTTTCCTGAACCCTTCATACTTTTGGCATGCTGCTAAGGCCCTGGCACTAACTGCTTGAGGCTTGGTTTGACTTAAATTAAGTCTTATAAGAAATTGTTTAGCTTTTCATTCTGAAAGGGTGTACTTTTCCTTGCAGGTTTTGCTTGTGCCATAATTCAATATTTGTTCCAGTTTCTAAACAAAACAGCTGATCAATACTTAGATTTTCTGTGATCTGTTGGTACAAGTTTCAATAATACATGTATGGTTAAATTTGCAGAAAAAATTCTTGTTTTAAATGAAGTTTAGAGCAGAAAAGAAAACGCCGCCTTTTGGTTTTCTTAGTTTTCTACTTTGGTCCAAATCCTGAGATAGCTGGGATTTTTTTGACTGTGAAGCATTAACCAAAAATGCTTGAGTAAGTATTGTAGAATCCCATGTGCTTCAATCCAAGGGACATTTCCCCCCATTTTACTTGGGAATCCTTTGGGCTGTCTACCCTCTTTTGCCCTGTGCTCTTCCACAGAACAGTTCTGTCCTGCTAATTCTGATTGCTCTCCCTGCTCTTTCATATCAGTGATAGCAGAAGGAGGAGCTCAGGAATCCTTGAAGAAAGACAAACTGTAGCGTGTGTATTCCTGGAATAGTTATTTGACCTCTCATGAGACTAGAAATGTCTTTTCACGGAGGGGCTCTTGAGAGAAGTGAATGAGTCAGGGAAGAGGATGGAGAAGGGATAAAAAGAGCTTCTCCTAGTCAGTGCTGGCAGTCACTTGGCAGGTGTGGGTACAGGGCAAGTGGAGTGCAGTGTCCATCAGCAAGTCCTGTATCTCTTCATGCTGAAAGCCATGCGGCTTGAAAACACGAGATTTACATACAGAGTGGGGGCTTCTGTGAAAGCCTGTGGTGGTGTAAGTGCAGTGGCACACACCCTCTTGTGGCAGAAGGGAAAAGTCCCAGCACAAACCAGCGTGGCCTCTTATTTTCTGTGCTCACTGGTTTGCCTTCCCTACTCTTCTTTTGTCTTTCCCTTGTGTTCAGTGAACATCCTTATGTGCTTTCCTGCACTTTTCTGTTTCATCTTTCTGTTTATGCAGCACCTGAATCTGCTCTGTTTGTCTTGCAAATTCTAATATTTCACTCTATTTCAATCTGTTTTTATCAGTATGTGGAGTGTATTTAAACTCTGGGCTTTAAAGTGCCTTTTCTTACTAAGTTGCCAACATATTGAAAATATGCCTTACAGACTAACTTTTAAAGCATCTGCAGGAGCAAAAGGCTGAAAAAATAAATAATGACATTCAAGAACATACTAGTTTTGTTTCCTAAATAGCTTAGTTTGTCTGAACTATTGTGAAGGGGTCATGTATAGATTAGGAGATAACAAGCTGCTTTTCCCAGCTGTTTGATTAACCAGCTTAGAGCTGGGTCACGTGCGCAGAAGCAGAGCGCGAGGAAGGCACATCATCACCTCTAAGTGCAGGAAGGGCCCTACAGCGTGTTTGCAGTTTATCAGATTTGCTGCATAATAAGCTGTACGCTCCATTCAGCACTCTAATTAACCCAGGAAAGCACTCTGCTTCAGTCTTTGCTGATAGCATGAACCTCACAAAGCCAAGCAGTCTCACCAAAGTACCTCTAAATAAGATTAAGCAAAGCGAACCGACCATGAAATAAAATGTGGGCTAAGTGTTGAGCAAATACTATTATTTGCTTTCATTTAGTACCAAGTACTGTGCTTGGCATGGGATGTCCAGGCATTTAATGTGTGAGCAGCACTGGCAGCTCTTAATAAGTGCTGACAGATGAGACCTTAATCATTTGTGTTTTCTCTCAGCAAAGAAAAGTAACCAAGTGTTGTATGAAAACACTTGTAAATGCATATTTATGGTATTTCCCACAACTCCTAAACAGCCCACTGTTGCTCAGCAGGATTGGGAATCACATGTTGGTGGGCTCCTGGAGTGTGTTGGCAGACTAGGTAACACTGGGATATCAGTGGAAAGAGGAAAAGCCGAGATTGGTGGCAGGTTTGTAAAATGACAGATTCCTCAGCCCTGTTCTGAACTTTGTTAGAGTGGGTACAGACATACACAGCCCTCAAATCTAATGCCTGTTTGAAGAACAGATCTCATCCTTCTTTCTTTCACTTTTCAGGTATCTTGCAATATCTTCAGAACTCTCCCACCTAGTGACAGCAATGAATTTGATCCAGAAGAAGATGAGCCCACCTTGGAGGCATCGTGGCCGCATTTGCAGGTTTTTGATTATTTACCTCAGAAGAAATGCTTGTCATTGCTTAATGTATCTCATCATTTTCTCAGCTTTTTTTTTTTTAACCTGGGAATCAGACCCTGTTAGTCTGTGAGACACTAACATTTATTAATCCTGTTCATGGCTATAATATAGTACCTACAGAGACGGGAGAGAACATTCTGATATTTGCAAAATGTTAAAGCTTTCTTTAAAAATTATATTGATGGTGTCCCTCATATTCCTGTTTTCCTTCACTGATTTAAAAATTATCTTGTTTTCCAAACTGCTCTGATGTGCAAGGGTTTTTCAACAACTTCAACGAGAGCATAGTGGGGATGATACTGCTGGCAGTTTTGCTTTACTGAGGGTAGATTATATTCATACAAAAGTGCAAAGGTGTTGGCAGCTGCTCAGAAAAATGAATGATAAGCTACACCCCTAAGTCCTTCTTCCTCTCCTTGAGCCAAGGTTTGTTTTGAGGTATTTGTAGCAGGGTGCTCACTGCTGAGTGTCATCCCTTCTTCTGTATTTCAGTTGTCAAAACAAGGTATTTTGAGACCCCCACCTGGACTAGTGTGTCCAGTTCTGGGGTCCTTAACACAAGAAAGTTGTGGACCTGTTAGAGTGGCTCCAGAGGAGGCACAAAGATGATCACAGGGCTAGAACACCTCTACTACAAACTCAGGCTGAGGGAGCTGAGGTTGTTCAGTCTGGAAAAAAAAAAAAGGCTCTGGGGGAACCCCATTGTGGCCTTCCTGTACCTGAAAAGGAGCTTATAAAAAAGAGGGATAGTGACTTATAGGCAGATAGTGCAAGGGGGAATGGTTTTTGTACTAAAAGAGGAGAGATTTAGATTACATTTTAGGAAGAAATTCTTCACTCAGAATGTACTGGCACAGGTTGCCCAGAGAAGCTGTGGATGCCCCATCCTTGGACATGTTCAGGGCCAGGTTGGACGGGGTTTGGAGCAACCTGGTCTAGTGGAAGGTATCTCTACCCACGGAAGGCAGCTGAAGTAAGATGATCTTTAAGGTCCCTTCCAACCCAAACCATCCCATGATTCCACTATTTTGAACCAGGAACATCAAGTTTGCAGAAAGCATCATTGATACTAAGGCACTAATTTCCTTTACTGAAAACACAGATGTGTGTATTAGTCAGGACAACGACTTACACTACTAGTAAACTGAGAAGAAGTTTACCTGAGTAACATCAGTCTGTGGAGTCTGGGAGTTTCTGTGGGCAAAGGAGCACAATTGATCTCAGCCTGAAACAGGAATTGTATTTTACAGTTGCATGCACAATCCTTGCCTGTGAGCTGTTTGTTTCGCTCTTTTGTGCTCTCTCATTTAGAGTCTGTGGAAATGTAGGTTCATCCCTCATTTATATTTAAATTTCACAGAAAATACAAATCTTAAAAGCTTCAAGGCAGCTCTGAAGAGCTCTGCCTGCCTGGAAACAGCACAGGCATACATGTCTTTTACCTTGTGTTAAGTGACACTAGTGCTGTAGTTTTAAAAGTCATTACTTACATGGAAATGATGGAATTTCTTATCCAGTGGATGACTTGCCATTGTCAGGAAGAAATTCACCAAAGTATTTGTGAGGAGTCGATGGAATTGATTTCCTGATGATTCAATGTTAGTTATGTAAGCTGTCACTTTTTCCACATCTTATTTCTAAACCTCTCTCCCCCTTTTTGATTTCCTATTGCTTCTTTGGAGAAGTCAGAGAACACTGACATAAAGTAGCAGCAGTTTTGAGGCATATTGTTGTCATGGAAAAGTTTAAAACTATTTAAAAAATGTAATTTTTAAGCTTCCTTTCTCCTTTCAGCATCGATATTCAGACTCACTGAAGGCAGAAACGAGCAAGTTTTCGATGGCTGCTCTTTATGAAAAGGTTCAGCAAAGAGATTTGCTGGCTGGTAGCTCATTATCAGTGACAGATCAGAGTTGCTGTCTTATGAGGCCACAGCAGTCTCTGTTTCACTTCACTTCCTTGTTGCCTGTTTTTTATACTCTTCTTTTTCTCCACTAAATGAAAAGTCTGTTGCTGTCCCACTGAATAGTTTTGGTAGGGATGGAATTGCATGAAAATAAGCAGATTTTCTCCAGCCCTGAGGCTAATCTTTACTGTAAGTTAGGAATTTCTGAATAAATTCTGGTTTGTATTCTTCTTCTGTGTTTCAAGTTGTAGTAGGACACTACTCCAAGCAGTTTCTAATTTAATTTAAATATTTCCAACTGTTTCACCAACCCTTTCAGAATTGTAATGTCTGTATTTGATGTGACTTCAGCAGTTCAGAGGGCAGTTTAAATGTGCTTTCCAATTACTTAAGGAAGCTTTACAAGATGATAACAAGCATTACAAGATGGCAGTGCCTGTTCTTGGTCATGAAATGTCTTTGACTGGAGTTAAATAAGCAAAAGCAGCTTAAAAAGCTCATGTAATTAGTTTTAACTAAGAGGTAGCAGCTTGATAAAGGAGGAAAATTGTTTTCATTTTTTTAACCCTTTGCTTTGTGGAAAAAATAAGTGCTTAATTTTCTAAGAAAATAATTTAGGAAAATACTAAAATATGAAGAGTAATCAAGTCATAAATTAACCATATTTTTTTTCTTTTGCAGCTTGTATATGAGTTTTTCATACGATTTTTGGAAAGCCAAGAATTTCAGCCCAGCATTGCCAAAAAGTACATAGATCAGAAATTTGTATTGCAGGTAAGCTGGTCTGATGTGTTTTCTTTAAGGCTTCACGTTGCTCGTGAAATAAAATCCCTTTTAAAAGGTTTTGTTTAGAATTTGAAAATGTAAGTTTATTTGCAAAAGAAAAAGGGCTATACCAGCATATACAATGGAAGCTTTCAATCTATGGAGATAGTGGAAATATGTGTATGTGTTTATATGTCAGTCTCTGTTGCAATAGATGCATAAAATAGATGGTTTGGATCCAGTTTTGAAACCTCAATCAAAATATTGGGCTTGCTGGTTATGAGAGGGAGCTGAAACAGTAAGTGCTGAGAAATTAAAGGTTTACCATCAAGTCTCAAAGTGCTGCTATCTAGAGGATCTACTTAAATGCCAGTTTGTGTCTTAATATTGTTAAAATATTTCTGTTGGAAGGGGAGAATATTTCTCCCTTCTTTCACTGCAGGAAGGGGCAGAAGTTCATTAGCAAAGCTATTTCCAGCATGGTACTGAAACAGTGATGCTGTAGTGTTTGGGCAGGAAGTAAATCAAAAGGCTGTATAAAGCTTGAGATCTATTAAAAGCATGGAAGGAGAAGCAGCATCAGTAATAAACAACATGGGCAAGGAAGAGGTAGCTTTATTTTTGTAGTTTGCTTGCCATTGCTGTGGCTAAAGGGAAGAAATTACTTTCTGCTGCTACCCAGGTATTTTACACATATTCAATCTTCCTTGATTTCTCATGTGCTTTGTTACCTCACTGGAACTACAGTAGCCAGTCCCCTCTACTGAGAAATTTTTGTCCAGGCCTTGACAAACACCAGAACAGAGGTGGTTGAAGAAAGTTGTTTTCTAGGATAACTGAGGACATTCCACAGATGAAACTTCTGTCTTCAGCTTTTGGCGATAGGCCTGTCTTGGGTTTTCTGTTCCCATTGTAAATTTTTTGTATAACCACAAAGTCAGAAAGAACTTTGTGTTTGATGCTGCCTGTAGCTTGCTTATGAAATCAGGGAAATTCAGGATTTCTACTTAGTTAGAAAAGGGAGTTTCCTTCCAGGCTGACATTTGAATAAAAAACAAATAAGAAGTGACAGGAGATACTCAGCATTTCTGAAGACCTTTCTCTCACCCCTTACCATGGAGCTTTTTTTTTTTTTCCCTGTAGTGCTCAGGAAATACAAGTTGTGCTTTTACTGTTCATGTATGTTGTTTGTATGAAGAATACCTGAAAAATGTAGTTCAGAGAGCTGTTTCTGTACTTATGCTCAAAGATCCAAAGAAGGGACTTCAATTTCCTTCTTAGTACCACAAGACCTTTTTCACCCTACAAAAGCAGTAGGATATATTTATGGTTTTATTGTATCCATCTTCTAAAAACAAGAGCATTTTTCATCTGGATCAAACCTCTGGTGGTTTGCTTTTTTTGTTCACCTCGTTACTGATTTGAACAAGGAGGTGCACCAATCTGTTCATCCAGCACCTGGTGGAGATGTAAGAAGAGGCATCACAATCACTCTTTACAGGTTTTTCCAGGCTGATTTTAATTTCTTTAGATATAGCAGGATTGCTTTAGAATGAATACGTGTGCTCTGCTTCAGAATCTAGTGAAAATGACTCGTAGATGCTCCTGTTATGTGCTGCTGAGCTTGGTCATGACTGGCAGCATCCCACTCACGCCCTTCCAAGACATTCAAACCTGGCACAGTTTGGCCCAGGAGAATGGGTCTAAAACAAGGAGTTATTTATTTATTTATTTTTAAATCCTGCTAGTCTTTATTAAGTCTACTAAATGAAAGAATGGTGTCTACTGAAAAAGAGGAATATGAGGTTTTAAAAACTCCATACCAGAAGAGGTGTGATATGACAGTTAATAGGTCAGAAGAATTCTAAGGATTCATGTTCTTGCCACGTGGTTTGTTGATGCACATTTATAAATTGCTGTGTACAGCATGTCAATTTAAAATTCACATTTTTCTGTGAAAAGTTCTATTGAGCCATATATATCATAAGGAAGTAGATATATTTCCACGTGTGTAAATGTTTGTGTTTAGCCTGTAGGAACTGGGCTGTCCTTCCACTTGCTGTTACATTTGTTGTGTGTCTGGAGTAACTCCTGAGAATCTGTGATTACAGATCACTCACATGGGAAACTGATTTGAGACTAAAGTTTCATTAAGCATGGTTGGTGTTTCATGACACTGACAACACAAGTGTGACAGCCTTTGAAATCAGCTTTCTCTCAAAATTAACTTTTTTTTTAATTTTATGAACTTTATTGAAGTGTTTCTTGGCAGTATGAATGACCATGTGAAAAAAATGATACATTTTAATGCACTTCTTCCCAAGATTTTTCTTCTTTGCCTGCTTTTTGCCTTTGGTTTTTTGAATATAGCTGTGTTTCTGGCTTTCAGCTGTATGTTTTAATAAAATGCTGTATGTACCAGTGTAACTGTTCAGTTCTAAAGCCTGCTTATATACAGTCTGAAATGGTTGGCAGTGGTTGCTAAGAGACATGCTATTCAAATATATCCACAAGTCTCTGTGTTATGTAGGTTGCTATTTTGGAAAATTTATTTCCCTTTTCTTTGTGTGTTTAGAATAGTCACATAAATTATGGAAGTCTTGCAGCTTGTCCATAAAAATAAGACTTTATTGTTGAAAACTGATAACAAATTGGACAGAGCAAAGTAATAGTCTTATTTATTTATTTATTTTTAAAATGAGAGGCTGAGCCTTAGTTTAGCAGTGTTTCCAGAGAGGATCTGTATAAGAGAACTGGAAATATAAATACTTTGCAATCCAGTAAGAAAATGAAAAACACAAGTGTTTCCAGCTGTTTGCTGTCTTAGGGTGAAATGGGCTATTTGGGGAAGGATGAGGTGACTGTTTATTTATTTAACTGTAGAACTAATTGAACAAAGCAATGTGTTCATAACCTCTGGAGGGCAGCTGCAAAACCTCATAGTTTCCTCATGAAATCCCCACCATAGATTCTTACTGCAAGGAAAATACAGTGAGATCTCATTACAAGCTGCAGAAACATCCAAAACAATGAAGAAGAGTATGTGCATCAGTCCTAGACCTGCATGTTAAAAGTCAAAATCCCAGACAGCTTAATTACTTTTAATCACATTTTTTTCAGCCTTTTTTCTTTCTCACCTCCTCAAAGTTGTATAGCAATTTAACAGAGATGTATGTAGCATACATACACTGACAGATCTACTTGTAATAGGTATTTATAATTTATCTGTTTGTGAATCTAAGATAATTTTGTTTTCTGCCATTCCTGTAATAATTTTCTGTCAGCATCTTACACATTTGTAAGACCTCTTTGGAAACTGTCTTCGTTTCTTTTGCAAGACAGGTGATGGTTGACAGTTACTTTCTTTTTCATGCAAGAGAGGTACTGGTTGCTTATGATTACTATCTAAAATTCCCTTTTTTATATGCATTTGGCGGTGGTGGTTGATTTTTTTGTTTTTATGTAAAGTTTACCTTCTCATTTTTTCCAAGTATCTACCAGAATAGCCAGTGTTGTGGTGTCACAAAAAATGAAGAAAGTGGTTAAGGGGAAGCTCATACTTTTGTGGTAGAAGAATCAAGGGGAATAAAACAAAGATCTGCAGGTGCTATTCCTGCTAATCATTTCATGCCTTAAATCTTAGAGGCAACTTTAGGTGTCATTTTTTGGGATATATTATGTACAAGGCAAGACACTGGAATATGTTTTCTTTTGACTGAGTCTCACATAATCATTTTGCTGTTTTAAAATCTTATTTAAGAGCTACTTACTAAATGTGGGTCTTCTGTTGGGTTGTTCTGCTGGTTTTTTATTTTGGTTTTGCTGGTTGTTTTGGTTTGGTTTTTTAATTGATATTAATATTAATTAATTAATTCCCCCAGTGCTTTGATTTTTGTCAATTGAAGGAGAACCTGTAACAACAGATCCAATGCTGGTGTAGACTTTCCCTGTTGAGTCTTTCCACAGTGTGAAGGCCATGCAATCACTAGGAAGGCTTAAGAGCTCATCATATAAATTACAAGCAATTAGAAAAATGTGACCTTGACACAGTGTTGTGAGAACAAGAATATTAGAGCAAATGAGGATCTTTTAGTTCTGCAGACTGAAGGAATGGTGGATGTTAAAAGACAGATTGTCTTCATTTATAGATATTCCAGCATCTAAGAACTTATGTATTTATTTTGGGGAGAAGGAAGGAAGGCAGCATTTTGGAGCCAATTAATCAAAAATTCATTACCCTGAGTTTTGTGATGATCTACTGGGTTTCCAACAGATTCTTTTAATACTGTACATCTACACCTTGGGTACCATGGATGTACATTTTACATGCTTGTGCTTTCGTGAATTTACTTTTATATGGAAGTCTGTGTGTCACAGTTGTCAAATGTCCCCTGTTTGAGTTCTCTTTTTCCTTTAAACGCAGCTGTTGGAGCTGTTTGACAGTGAAGACCCTCGAGAACGAGACTACCTAAAAACAGTCTTGCACAGAATTTATGGCAAGTTTCTGGGTCTTAGAGCATTTATCCGAAAACAGATTAATAATATTTTTCTACGGTAAGTTGTGGAAGAAGGTGCTTTTCTCTTCGTGAACCCTTTAGGAAACTGATATATCGCTTATATTTAACTTTTCTTTTTTTAGATTTGTTTATGAAACTGAACACTTCAATGGCGTAGCTGAACTGTTGGAAATTTTAGGAAGGTAAACGAGTCTTTATTTATTATCTGTCTCAGACTTCCCTTCTGGACACGTCAGAATAGTGATTTGGAAAAAGTATTATGATAAGCCCTGATTCTGAAAACAGATGTGTGCACATGCTCATCTTTAAGCCCATGTGCAAATCTCTGTCACATCTTTGCCAAGAATATATAACTAGATGCAAGTTACAGCCAGAGTGTTGGATTGATTTTTACATGTGTGTGTGCATTAAATTTTGTGCACTTCACCCTTACATGATGTAGAATTTATTTATTTTTTTTTAAATCATACTAGCAGTGGGAATGTTTTGAGTTAATCTAAATTTGGTAGGTTAATTACTGAGGACCACCTTGCTTACATGAATTTACAGACCACATAGACAAGGTCTTATCTGTTTGGCAACAGGTTTGTGCAGCTGTTTATGTGATTATTCCTAAGTTGGAGCTGAATTGGTACCTTGAGATGTAGTGCCCTGTAGGACCAAAGTCAGCACCTGTTTACAAATGACATGAGCCTGCTAGTTGTAAACAGGTGCTGACTGCTGAATATATTTTAATCTAGAAAGTGCTTTTTTGGGCCTCCGTATTGTTTTCTGTGATAATGACACTAACAAATATTTCTTTTCTGATTTCTAGTATTATCAATGGTTTTGCTTTACCTCTGAAGGCAGAGCATAAACAGTTTCTGGTGAAGGTGCTGATCCCTTTACACACTGTCAGGAGTTTATCACTCTTCCATGCACAGGTAGAAATTATAAAAATATTTTCTGCTCAGTTATAATTTTTTTTTAGGGTTGCTTTGGAAATTTAATGATGTAGCACATAAGAGGTGGGGGAAAGTTCTGAAATGTGGAAAAAACACAATAGATTTCTTTTTAAAATTCATTTGATGTGCTTTGTCTGATAGATGTCTTGCTTCTTTTACGATTAGGTACTTAAAATTGTTAATATACATCTGTAATAGTATGGAGGTTTTACTTAGTAGTTAAGCTCTCTCTGTAGGTTTTCCTCTCTGCTGTTTTCTCATTCTCACAAGTTTGCCTTTCCCACTCTCCCTCCCAAGAGGATGTTTGGGTTTCCTTAGTCTTGTGCTGTCAAGGCTCTTCTTCACCCTGGCAACTTCCTGAATAATACTCACATTTTTGCATCATCTGCAGCATTCTCCCTCACGGATTTCTTAATACTGCATTTATGCTCTCAGATATCTTTTTATACCTTCATGACATTACTTTTCCTCTGATAAGTGCTACCTGTTGTCCTTCTCTCTGATTTTCAGATAGTGCAGTACTTCTTATGCTGATAAAGCTGTGTTTCCTAAATATGTTATTCCAGGGTTTATGTGTCGGCTCATCCTTCAAGAGTTCCCATGATTTTGCTGATGTATAAAATATGTAAAAAGATGCAGTTTCAGAGAATAACAGAAGTTTCAAAACATTGGTTGTATGACTGTATTTAGAATTGCAAGTTGCTCTGATTTTAGCTGTGTGTGTTGCTTTGTCACTCTAATTGTTTCTGTGAAGTGTCCTGTTGTTTCTCATGAACTGAGCTCTCAGAGCA